>JAHZNE010000067.1:0-10687 GCA_027744055.1 Callyntrura sp. NNG-2020 | reverse complement strand
AAAAATATTTAGCAAATTTGTGGTTTTGGGGCACAAATATGAAAGACATGAAGGGTAAATAGAAAAATGGTCACGTGGACACCGTATAAAACTTCCGCTGAAACATAATACTACGATTTATGTCGTCCAGTTGCCGGAACGAGACAAGCTTATATGAGTGTGTATGACGCCTTTCATATTTTTGGCTTTATTGTTACATGTTTGTACCTTACTTTTGGCATTTTCCTGCATTCCAGCAATATGGAACTTAAGTGGTTAGAAACTTTTACGTATTCAGTGACGTTCTGTTAAAATGTTGTCACAATGAACTTGACACCGACTGAAATATCTGTCATTTGTAAAGACTGGATGTAATTATCGTATTATCGGTACAAATAGTGCCGTCCTTATTCACTCTCCATGCAACATGAATCATTTTCAGTTTCTGTCATGCACGGTAAAACCTGTCAAATAATCAATTATTTTGTCTAAGGTTCATCCTTTCCTGTCATTCATATCTGCCATTTTCTTGTTTTAGAACGTGAACTCTTTGAATCTGGAATTATACAAGAAAATTAGATGCATGATGTTTAGGAAATGTTCACTGTCAATACTAAATTCGTATTTTGTGGAATAGATTGTACCTGGTAGAAGTAACATAGAAACGCAGAGGTAAACCCAAAATGGGAAATTGATCGGGTGAATCTCTATCTCCTTTCAAGTGCCAACTTAAAGAAACAAAGAAACTGAAAGCAAATTTGTACTCTCTGCAATATTGCGTGCTCGCGGACATTACATGTCGACAGCGAATTCCCCCAAGTAAACATAATATCTAGCAATAACAACAATGAAAGAGCTACTGGGATTCACGGGGCATGTCGGGCACTTGGTGCTTCTGCGTTTACTTTGAGTGAACGAACCTGAGGTAATTGCCTTTTAAAAGAAAATCTCACAACTCGAAAGCATTAGTCCAGACTATTCATTTTACAAATTTACTAATCCCGATGAAAGAATAATTAAAAGCGGTATCAAGTCATTTAAAGTGAGGAGTTGTTCAACAGGCTGATTTTCCAAACTCGCAAATATTTCATTTCCTAATATGCATGTATTTGTGCTGTTATTATACTGTCATATAATAAATTGCAGTATACAGTTTAATGCTTCCTCAATTAAGTGTTCACGTAAAAGTTGCTTAAATATTGACTTTGCTTGAGTTTGTTTGCATTTCAAACCTATTGTCATATCCTTGAGTTCTCAAATGTCATCCATTAAATATGTGTGGGCATATATGTTTTACTCCTACAATCCAGTTCTGGTGGTGCGCATTTATAAATATGAATGTATGCTATCAAGATGGCGTGTGTGAATAATGAGAGTTGAGAAGGAAAAGTTGCAACAGAGTGAAAATCAAACTTAAATTCTTGTAGGGAACTCTCTTCAACTATCTAATTACGATTAATATGACTATTTCTTAGCGTTTCTATCTATCAAGATCATCTGATATATATCTGCTCCATGAAAGCAAGATTTAAATCTATTCCAAATGTTTACTTTATGTTCAATTTTTGTATTTGTCATTCACCGTTAATTGAATATTTTGTTTTATAAAAACCGGATCATTGAGTGTTCTTTATACACAAACTTCAATGATAATTTATAATTGGTAGCGACCTATTTTTTCACAAGTTGATAATTTAATCTACCCAAATACGCAGTGCATAAAAATTATTAAGTGACATACAATTTAAGCCCGTGTCAGTTCCCCAGAATTTTGTAAACACTCGGTATGGCAACATAGGGCCGGGCATTTGGATATTTTCTCAACTCACATGCCGTCCAATACCTAAATAATGAATTATTAAAAAAATAATATTGTGAAATCCCATTTCGTCTGTTATAAAGTATGTATATCAGTAAAAATAAGCCAGAAAGTCACGAAGAAGTTCTGTGACATAGTTTTATTCATAAGACGTTATTATTTAATAATTACATATAACCAAAACACGATTCAAATGAAACACCCTTTCAAATTCCCTTCAATAATCCGTTGTTGTACTATTTTCAACATAATTACACAGCCCGGTCCAGACACTCTCGTCCACCAACAAAATACTGAAGTGAAAACAACTAAATCTAAGCTTAGTAAGAGAACATAAGTATGACCTGGAAATGCTAAACTAAATAAGAAAAACAATGGCTTCATTCATATAAACAGGACTGACGAATGTAGAGCAAATTTATTAAGCCTATCGTTATGATACTTGTATAACCCTTTAGAATAATTAATTATTTTGGTTTGAAGAAATCTTTGATAACTACTTTGTTTACCTTCCTGATTATTCAGTGGGCTTCTGGAGCACCATTTGTTTTTGCAAAAACAACTAAAGCGAATATATCGTACCAGTCTGTCATATAGTGAGTCTGCTAACAGTTCAACAGTTTCGTCTAGCCTATTCACTGCAACAGATTAAACTTTAAAAAAAGCGACTAAAATATTCGACAGAATGATTCTGCAGAAATTTTCCAAATCGGCACTGTTAGTGATCACCATGAAACAAATGGATCTTTTCCATGCGCTACCCTACACCTTAAAAGAATCCTACACAAAAGGGGAAATCACCGAATCCCGCAGAAATCCCCATCTGTACCTTAATACAACCGTGCAAAAAGGGAGAGCATTTTCAAGAAAATGTTACGTTCAGAAACTACTTATTGCGCTGCTATTCGTGCAGGTATACTTAAAAGTGAAAGGGAACTCCACAATATCAGCTAAGGAAGCCACGATAGTAATGGAAGAGATCCTGGGATACATGGGAATGGCTATCTTGACGGCGTGCACACTTATGCAACATTTACTTCAAGAAAAGCAGCGTGAGATACGGGCCTACCTAAATGAATTATTGTACATGGAATGCATGAACCCACTTAAGATCTCTCTGCAAACCGGAACTGCTGGGATTCAAAAAGTGTGCATGGCACTTATTCCTTGTATACTGATCTCTGGTGTTTTGGTTCCCCTCGGGTATGTTCTCGGCTTCCATTGGATGGATCCCTGCAAGTGTTCTTTGGTTTGGTACTTCTTGCTCCCCAAATGTCAATCGGTATCTGGATTCGGAAAATACGTAAGTTTCCTGCCTTCGTTCGCAGGGGCTTTAAGTGCAACGGGAGTGGAACTAATGGTGATGGTGCTAAATGTCTGGATGTGGATATTTGGGGTCCAAGGGGCGGTTTTCGCAGTGGTGGCGCTTGCCTTACTGGGGATGATGATGTTGAATGATACAATTTTGAGGTAGCGCTCCCCAACAAAAGTCAAGAAATTTGACAACAAAATAAATTGTCATTTTGATAACGATTTAATATTTTCTGTAGGTTTTGGAATCACTTAAAAGAAAACAAGACAGCGTCGGAAGGGATGAGGATTGCGAAATTGTACAATGGAATACTTATTCGTAGCACAATTTGCAACTTGGGGCAAAGTCAGATTGTACTTGTGATGATGATTGGAGGGATTCTGACAGTTGCTGTTACTTTGCCACTCCTGGTGAAAAATGTGGGTAATCACAACGCCGCAGTAATAATATCTCTAGGTATGTGCACCATGGATGCGTCGATTGGGCTGTTTGTCATTTTGAGTGGCATCGTTGTTGTGTATGAAAACGCACAAAAGGCCATTAAATATGCGCAAAGGGTATACCAGCACCAACAAACAAGGGTAAGTTTCGAAGCAAAATGGCAAAAAAAGTTTTTGAATTCTTGTGCAAACGTAAAAATAAAATTTGGGAATGACAACTTTGTCGATCAGTTGACACCGTTTAGGTGCCTTAATTTTGCAATCAACTTGTCCATACAGATTTTGCTTTTGGTATAAGTAATAAAAATCCGTCTTTATTGTATGCTGGAAAAAATATAAACAATACGCGTAAGGTGCATTGTATTATACCTGGAGCTTGTAACAAATACTATATTTAAAAAAGAGTATAAGTATGTAATTGACTTCAAAGAAATTTGAACAAAGTTTATTTATGAAATAAATGTTGTCACTAAAAATTCTATCATTTCATAAACGTTGTAGGATAGTTCAAATATTGTATAACGTATAGATTTTGTTATTTTACACACCAAATGTGAAACACTTAAAACATTTTTTTTACTATTGGTAAAATTAATTAATGTTGCAATTTCGGTATAGTTGCCAGGAAAGAAATATTTTAGTACTTAAAACTTCATTAAATTATGTCATACATAACAGCATGCATGTACTTAAATATTGTTTCAAAGTGACATTATTGTACTGTTTGTAAAAAACCTCATTATTAGAACTATATGCTTATGTATATGAAAAGTGTCGAACAAATGAAAGTCTAAATGCTGAAAAATGAATAAATAGGAATTTTAAAATTATGAAATCCCAATTTGCCTATTTGTTTGTACAAATGATTATGTTTAGCTCACATGTCATTATAATGTTGTTTAAGATATATAATCACTTGTATATAGCAATTTCACTGGGCTCATATTACATTACTCACCTGCCTAATTATACATTTACCGAATTTTGAAACAATGGCGTCGCATATTTTCTGGCTTATTTATAATACACTTGAGTTGCAGCTACAAAACAGAAACCCATTTTGTGTGATTTACTGACACATATAATTTATTATAATTTATTTTGCAGGAAGCAGTATCACCCTCTCGATACTTTCTTATTCAGAACATTCAACCGAATCCGTGAGTTCAACAACAATATCAAGCTAAAGAACAATTCATAAAGTTAACAAAACGAATATGATAGTATTTACTAAATCTTCGAGAAACCAAAAAAAGGTTAAACTCTTTCATACATTCCCGTACACATTACATCGATCTTTTACAAATGAGGAAAACCAAAGATCTAACAGTAATCCCTCCTTGTTCCTTCACACAACCCTTCAACCCGGCAACATCCTGATGATTTAAACACCCACAGCATACTTCATTGAAGTACAACAACATTAAATGCAATTTTTCTGAATGAAATGTTAAAATTTGATTTCATTGTATCACCTGGAATCTCAGAACAACACAATCTGTTTTAAATAACTTGGAGTAGTTATAAGACACCAGCATTCTGCAGTGGAGGGATACAGACCCTTGTGTATAGATGGAAGATGTGGTTAACACTTAATGAGTAAAAATGTTAAACATGATGCATGAGTTTATGTAAGCATACAAAAAATTATATTGAATAAATAAATGGATGCATTTTCTTTCACGCCGTTTATATATCGTAAACAAAAAAGCCAATTACAGCTGTTTGACGTCTTTGTTCTAATTAATTATATATTATTAATGTCTTTTAAAATAGTATTTATTCTATATGCTTATTTTAGCACATTCCTATCATTAATGTCAAGTTTAACTCATGTTATAAATATTACAAAAATAAAATTTTACAACTATGTAATTTCTAAAAAATAATTAAGAAGTGAAGACATTTTCTTACCAGTTATCATTATTTGTGTCATTCAGCGTTGCTCATAGCTGGATTAAAAAATTGTTTGAAGAAGGAATCTATGAATTAGCCACTACATTATTAAGCGTACTATTACCACTATATTTGAAAAGTGGTTGGAGGAATAATTGATGATTTCAAAAAATAAAATTTTAGTTAACTTCTTTTCTTCTACTTAGTTCGATAATTAGTCATTTATAAATGCATATGACGCCTTCCATAGTTTTTGGTTTTAGTATTGCATATTATGCATTTCAGCATTCAGAAACTTGCAATTCAAGAAGTGGTTTTAATTTTTTTAAAATAAAAGTGGACAGTAACTTTAACGCTTTCCATAAAATTCTGTTAAAGTGCTGTGACAATTAATATGAGACCAACTGAAATATTTGTCAACTGTATAGATGTATTTGCCATGCATGTAGAGATCAACTGTAATTATAGTATTACTAGAACAAACATTACTGTCATTATTGTCTCCCCATGAAGCATGAATTATTCGCGGTTTCTCTCAAGCAAAGTAAAACGTCAAGTAATCATTTATTCTATCTAATGTTCATCCTCTTTTGTCATTCATTACTGCCATTTTCTTGCTTTGCGAGGTTAGCTCTGTGAACTTGAACTTATAAAAGACAAGTGTATGTTGGTTGTTTGTGACGCATTAAATGTCATTACTAAACTTGGGATTTGTAGAATAAGTTGTACGTAAGCATCAGATAAAGATAGAAAATCAACGAAATGAAAAAATAGAAAATTCTCCAATCTGATTGCTAGTGCTAACATCAAGACAAATGGAGCTTTCGTAGGTTGTCCATACGACTTTACTACTACAAAATACTTAGGTGAACATTATTTAAAAATTAACAGTGGAATATAAACCCATGAAGTTTTGGTTATTTTGCAAGCAGGAATTCTACATGGAACAAATTCTACTATTTAACCCAGGAGAAAATATATGCAAATGTGGTATCTTTTAAAATATACACTTCTTCTATGCAAATTAATGTTGGTAAAGTGGCATTATTTTGTGAAGATCTTTTCCATAAATATTTGCTTTGTTAGCTTTTTTGTCTATCAAGATCATTCGCCTTATGTCTTCTACTAAAATGAAGAAGCACCTACATCATAAATTCAAATATCTACACTATTTATCCTTCGTTCGATCTTGAGTAGAGCAGACGTACCTTCTCATACGCTCCACTATCCTATAGTCTACCTTAAAATAGACATACTCAAGTGAGAATAGACAACTATTCACTCCATTAATTCCCATAAGAAATATGGCTCTTGGTAACAACTTTGCCAACATGGAAACAGGAGAATACATTCCTACACTTCCGAATCCACTGATAACACCAAATTTCCAAGTTTCTGGTGAAGTATCAGTGCACTTATACCAAACAAGTTCTGATAGTGAAATTTTGAACAAACTCCTTGCCCACGTCCAAGAGATTAGCAGTGATAATAAACTAATCCATTCAAAACTTGACAAACTCACTGAGCAACAGACATATCTGAATGCACATTTTGAAGAAAGTGTAGTTGAAAACAAAAACGCAATCACCGTTCTCAAAAGAAAAAATGCCGAACTAGAAAAAATGGTAGAATTTCTTGAAGAAGAGAACGAGTTCATATATAAAAGTGCAAATTTCCAAAATCTTATCCTAGTCGGTTTCCCGGAAAAATTGAACGAAGACGCTATACAACTAAAAAAAGAAGTCAAAAGCCTCATAGATGGAATCACAAAAAGCGACATTGATATCGACACAGTTATCAGAAACAAAACCGCTAAATTCCATGCCATTAGAGGCCGTCCAATACGTATACACTTCAAATGCCATTACCGACCGTAACACCGCTTACGAAAGTAAAGCAAATCTACCAGCAAACCACTACCTCAACGAAGATCTGCCATATGGTATGAGGAAAGACTTTGCCGTACTCAGAACCAAAAGGTCACAGCTATTCCAAGATGCCATCAACCATACCGTAAACTGGAAAGCAAGAAGCATCACGACAGAGGATGGAACTACTTTCCAGGTCAAACGAGGAGAAATACAAACGGTCACAGCTGAAACCATACAAGATCTTACTATCCCCGAAGATGACGACGAAACTAGATCTGCCATATGGTATGAGGAAAGACTTTGCCGAACTGAGAACCAAAAGGTCACACCTATTCCAACATGCCATCAACAATACCGTAAACTGGAAAGAAAGAAGCATCACGGCAGAGGATGGAACTACTTTCCAGGTCAAACGAGGTGAAATACAAACGGTCACAGCTGAAACCATACAAGATCTTACTATCCCCGAAGATGACGACGAAACGACATCCTCTGAGCCGCAGAAAAAACGGGGACGTAATTCAGAAGCGGATTCTGGTTTTTTAGGAATAAGAAACCTTCGCAGCCAATCAAAGCTGGCAACGGCAACAATTCCAACAAAGAGTGGAGGCGGCGGAAAGAAAACGGTGAAAGGAACCATACCGAACAATAACGTGATAAACTAGCAGAAGCTCATACAACCAACATAGGAAACATAACAATAGCCCACGGTAAATGCTCAATCAATTAAAAATAAGTATTTTATCATTTTAAATTTATTGGCAATATACAAATACGACGTACTATGTATCGGCGAATCATTCCTCAAAGAGGAACATATCCTGCCAAATATACCTGGTTACAATATATATAGAAAGGACATAAGAACTCCAGGACAACGAGGTATCGTTATATTGATCTCAACAAAACTAAAATTTTGGGAAATAAAAGCTGACCATGAAACCGACAATACCGAAATAGCTTGCATAAAAATTCAATTCAAAAGTCTTAAAAGTATAGCAATTGCCTTTGTGTATAGACACCCCAATTATACAAAAGCCACACTTGATAAGGATATAACCCTCATAAAGGGGATAATAACCAAACTACTAGAAAAAGATAATGACTTCTTTATCCTTGGTGATATGAACATAAGGGGTCATACGATAAACCCACTCCTATCTTTCTGTGACGCACTAAAAATCAAACAACTAACAGATGCGCCAACAAGAAAACAACATTTACTAGATATTATCTTAGTTCGTGATAATAAAAAAGTAATCCAATCAAGGGCTTTTGACGCATCCATCGCCGATGACATGTTGATCGAATGCACCTTGGCATACCAAAAGCCCAAATCTACCTACGTTAAAAAAACATTCCGATGCTACAATGACAGAAATACAAATGCATTTATTCATACGTTAAATAGTAGGGAACTACTAACTACTAATGTCGAAAGCTTTCTAGATACATACAAGTACATTCTAAACGAGACGATTCCAATAAGAACGAAACGCTTCAAAGAAAAAGCAAAAAAATTTACCTTGCAGCACATACTGTTATAAAAATAAAAAAGAAACAACATGTATTGTAAAAATAAAAGGAAACCTGGTTTTTTCTTATCTACATATTTTAAGGATTTAAACAAACAAATAAAATTCCTCATTATAAGAGACACTAACAATGCAATGAACAGGGAAATAGCCAGCACATCTCTATGGAATGGTATTCAAAAGTTTGTAGACATTAAGAAAAACAGGCAAAGACAACTTGAAATATGTCCTGGTGAAATTAACGACTTTTATGTAAACATATGTAGCGAGACTACAGCTACCCAGCAGTCACTACCAAATAAACCCGATAACTTACTAATACCACATGACCTTTATTTTAGATTAATACCAATAGAAGAAAAAAAGATGTGTTACTTGCATGGTCACCAATGAAAAACCATAACAAGGTATCCTCGGACCCGTTAGGTATAAGTAATCGCATAATGAAATATGCCATTGTATCCAACGATTTCTTAACACAACTTACAAAGCTTTTTAATATGTTTTGTGACAGCGGCTGTCCCAACAATACTAAAAATTCCACGTGTTGTTCCAATACCTAAAACTGAAGATGTCAAAACGATAACGATAACGATGTCTCCAAACGATACTCGTCCAATTTCAATTCAACCGGTAGTCACTAAGTTATTTGACAAATGTATCTTCACTCAAATAAATAATTATTTTGAAACAAACAAACTCTTCTGCAACCAACAGTTTGGGTTCAGGAAAAAGCTTTCAACAACACGCATTAATAAAAATAACAGGTTATGTATATGAACATGTGGACAATAATAAGGTTTGTGCCTTGGTAGCTTTAGACCTTCAAAAAGCGTTTGATAGTGTAGACAGGAATGTACTCATCAACAAGCTAAAATGGTACGGAATAAACTGTAACGTTATAAACAAGTTAACCACCAGAGGCATACAACAAGGCGCGTCTTCAAGCACATTATGGTTCAGCATCTACATCAACTACCTTCCACTATGTGTTAAGTACTCAATTATAACTCTTTTCGCAGATGATAGTATAATCTTAAATTCAAAATACTCTAACGAAATGAACATTTTAAAAAGAGAAATGGAGAGTGACCTTGAAAATATCCACTGCTGGCTAAATGAAAATCGTGTTAATCTCAACATTTCAAAAAGCCAATGTATGTTAGCAGGTAAAAACAGATATTGACTGCTGTGACGACTTCAAACTGCGTATCCAATCATATAATATTACACGTGTCAGTACAATGAAAATACTTGGTCTAACCTTAGATGAATGTATGACCTTTAAACAACATTGTGTAAATGTAACAAAAAAATGTTACCGAAATATGTCAATAACTGACCCACTACGTAATATATTAACTATCAATAGTAAAATTATACTCATAGATGCATTTGTCACTAGTATACTATCCTACGCCTGCGTTGTTTGGGGTCCACATATCAACACTATAAACACGAACAATATTGATAAAATCTTAAAACAAACTGCACGTTACACACTCTGTATAAAAAAGTACGACACGGTTATCAAACAGATTGCCAAACATGGCTCTTTTTTAAGTACAGACTCATATATGAAACAATATGGACAGCACACAAAATGTGTTTTATGTAAATTAATACTATTCTTACAAATTACTTTAATTTTTCGTACGTTGAAACTCAAAATACACGGGGTCATCAATACAAGACTCCTGCGATGATAACCAACCACACCTGGGGTAAACGATCGTTCAAGTATATAAGTGTAAATAACTGGTTACAACTACCCGAAACTGTCACTAGTCATCTAAACGATTTTCAAACCTTTAAATGTTATTTAATGTCACATA
>JAHZNE010000066.1:0-10859 GCA_027744055.1 Callyntrura sp. NNG-2020 | reverse complement strand
GTCATATACTTTCAAATAGATATATAGTCACCTTCATGAAAGATAATTCATCAACATATAACGCATTCGCTGGCCGCTTTTCCCATAGCGCTTTATGGTATTAAGGACAATGTTAAAAATGGAGACATGAATTTACGACTTCAATGAAAATTCTGATATCCATTAAGTTTTGACTGCGATTCTTGAAGTTCAACAACGATGGATGAGGTACAGAAGGATATTTTAAAACAAAAATATTTCCTACAGTAGCCAATAGTGTTTTGTTTTTTTCCGGTGGTTAACTATATTTTATGAAAAATATGTGACATACATAATTTTAAGAAATGGTAGTTGCAAAAACTTGGAAATTCCAATGCATTTTTTTAAATGGAAATAAAAAATGGCCATATTCGCGTCATGAAAAGAGTTAAAATGTTATTTTGTTTTTCGTAGCATTCCCAGATAACTTTATTAATTTGAATGGATTGGTTACTGACATCTGAAATCAGAGGTATAAGGATGTACGACAATACGACATGGCCAACGTGAGCAGCTTATATATTCGGTGGGAAACTGTTCATGTAATTGTAGCAGGATATATCAGGCAGGAAGACTCTTTATGGTACCGCTGCACCTGGGACAGGGATGGGATCATCAAGGTTTACACTTCCTGGTGGTTTGGACAGAATGTATTCCGCAACCGTTGTCAAAAGAGTTTTAATTGGCTCGGGAAGCTGATCAAGAGTCAAAGACATAAAAGCGGCTTGTTGTGGAGGAGGATTAAACATCTGATCCATTGGAGGCAAAAATGGCTTGAGGGCATCAATGCTGTAAAGTTGAGATAAACCAGCCATGAGGTCAGGAACACGGAGCTGGTGCAGGTGCCGGAGCTGCTGCTGGAGGAGCTGCTGCTGGTGGAGCCGGTGCTGGTGGAGCTGGTGCAGGTGCCGGAGCTGCTGGTTTTTGAGGTTTCGGTGTAGTCTTGATTGGTGCTTTTGTGGTTAAGGGCGCCGGTGCGATGGGTTTGAATAAATTGCCGAGACTAGGAAGTGCGATGCTGAAGTACTTTGAAACTTTATCGACCAAGTTGGAATCCTCCTTTGGAACAACTAGTGATTCCTGCAAGAGATAATTCATTTTATTTTAAAATATCATAACCCAATGTTGCTGGAATGAAATGAAGACTTACGCTCTCTACGGCTGACGCCACAGCCAAAGCAGCGAATAAAATCACAGTGAGCTTCATGGTGCAATACGGTTCTGTCCTAGCCACAATCTGTCGTATGCTTATAAATTAACAGACTCCTTTTATACTTCTTCAATGCTATATGACAGAGTGTATATTACACAAGTAAAATGTACCACGAGTTATTTTTAAAGATTTAACAATTTTTATTTTATTTTAGCATGACGGATTATTTAAACAGTTGCTTGATACGTAAACATTGTAAATTTCCTCCAATATTGGCACTATTGTTCACATGCATTGACATTGAATCCCGATGTAAAATATGTTTTGAGTTATTCTAGATATTATATTATTTAGTTTGGACCTTCTGTCCCAGTGTTTGCTCTTATTTATTTTCTCCAGTTGTTTAAGCAAAATCTGCTTCCCTTCAAAAACCGCAAAAATATTTAAATCGCATCATATTGCAGTGAAATTACCCTCTAATACTACATTTATACACCTCGAGGTATTCGATGTATTCATTGCTCAACTAATTACTGACATCACCTCCTTGACGGTACACGTATAAACGTAATGCACGTAATATGCTATACTGCATATTGATTTATGGTTACTACTGTTTGCCCTTGTAGATTTTTTGCTTTTACTTTTTCGACGGGAATTTAAAATCAGTATTGTGTATTTATTCGTTGTATTGCATTCGTTATAAAGCAGAAGCAACGATTCTCTCGTTTGCATACAATTTATTACGCAGTACAGAGCACGTTGGGACCTACACATTTACATTTTTATTTGTCGGAGACATTGGAATCCCTTAAAAAACGCCTGCCTTAATCTGTTTGCTAATAACCTCGAGCATTTGATCAATTGTCTTGACATTCTGTATAAGAATGAGTGTGACTTGCTTCTCCTCGCATCCCTGCTCTCTAGCCAAAATGGTAATGGCTTCGTCAGCCTTCGCCCTGATCGACCTGAGATGTTCAGTCTTCAAGACGTCATTAATTCCTTGGCTCTGTGTGTTTCGTATAAGTTGCTTGAACTTTCCTTCCACCAGACAGAAAAGTATTTTTCCTGTGAAAAGAGCAAAAAAATGTGCGTACCTATCAACCCAGGTGGCATGTACATATATATATAACTGACTGACGCTGACGCTACCAGCCGTCAAGCCGGTAATTACATGCAAACAAGATAAAATTGAAAGATAAAATGAAGAAGACGACTCTCTATTTCTGTTCATTTTCTTTCATTTTCTCATAGGACGTGTCTCTTCCCCTCTACATTTCTCAAATTTCCATTTCTTGCTTTAAGCTTTGTGTCACCACACCTCACCTCGGTATGAATTTAATCCAGGCTGAATCACATCCGCCACGTCAAGACAATGCTCTGCTAATTCAATTAGCCTTTTCAACATCTCACTCTGCTCTTCTTTCTTCACTCCTCTATTCAGGTAGCTCACAATGCGTTGCATCAGCTTAAACTCCATGTCAATCACGAGCCAATGATTAGGATGAAGTATTTTCCCTTTGTAAGTGTCAAGAATCTCCTCGTATTTCCCGATACAATTCTCAATCCCGTATTCTATTTCGGCTGCATTGATTTCCTTCCTAATCCTATTTATCTTGGGAACGAACTCTCCATACATTATGATCCGGTTATTTGCTGCTGAGCAGTCTTCATCACAACATATCCATGATCCGTTGTTTTCCAGGGGATTCTTCGGAATGAGAAAACCAGACGGACACGAGGCACATTTCAGGGCGGAAAAATACGTCCCCAGCTCGTTCGGACTGGAACATCTCTTACAGGAACAAGCAAAAAAGTAATGGTCCTGTAGAACTTCTCGACGTTCCACGATTCCTTCACACACATTTGCATACGTGGTGTGAATTTGAGTTCCTTCCGGGATTGCCAATGAGGCAATCAATTCCATTGTGTAAGCAGGTCTCCCAGACTTTGTTTCTTCGTTAAGTACACCGTGCGTATTGGGAATGCAGTTGTGGGCGGCTAAGCAGAGCTTTGGAAAGAGAAGCGTGGCCATTCTAAAATTCGTAGCAACAAACAGCATTGGAGAAAGTAATATCGTTATTAACGTGCTGTCAAAAAGGATCATTCAAACTCTTATGTATAAAATAAGATTTTATGCGTCTAGTCAATACAAACGGACTATCACAAAACTTCGTTGTATTATAGCATGTTTACGTGCTTATGAGGCAAACATAATTTTAAATTTGTCATCTTTATCAAAAATGACCTGGTAAGTTAATTTTTAAAGTCTTGAATTATGAATAAAATACAAGACAATTTATTTTAAATTGTTGCCTTCCCCTAGAACTCGAGAGGTTAACGAACTCTTGAAATTCTGCATGTAATGTATACCGCCAAGGCCTACATGTTTATAAATGACATTTGTGGAAGAAGACTATTTTTGCATTCGTTATCATTTCCGTACATACATATTGGAGTTAGACAGACAGACAACCAGACCAATAATTTAATAAAAGAATTTACCGGCTTTATCTTATATATCTAAATGATGAACATATGCGCGTACACATTTACGTCTACGCAAAACATTTATGAAGGTAATTTGCGAATATAACCAAATTGTATTTCACCTGAGTAATGGCATATTGACTACAACAACTTTTTAAATATTTATGTATGAAACGTCCCACTTATATATCATCAATCTCACCTGTTATTGGCAGGCTTCACACCCGCGGGCGGATTTGCACCGAAAGAGTTGATTCCCCAGACTCCAACAACGTGATCAATTAGCTGAGCCTCAAACCTGTCCTCCAGTTTGCAAGTTTTGTGGATAAATTGTGTAGTTTCTCTGAGTAGACGATTTGCAAAAGGGTTTTTGGCACGAGCTTCGGCATGTGATTCAAGCGCTAGCAACGACTCCCAACATTCCTGGTACTGTACAAGTGCGACGGGATCGTTTTCTCCGGAAATGTTATTGGCATGATCGCGAAGCAGGAGAGAACGTAAAAAATTAATGAAATCGTACTGATACGGTTTGAGTACGCACGGTTCCACCTGAGCATCTCGGAATATCTTACACTCATTGTTAGCATGTTGTGGCATCTAAAATTCATTTTTACAAAAAAAGGAAACTGTCAAAATAAATTACCCGATACGTGCATTCCTTTCACTTGTAATGCATACCATTATATACAGTACTACACACAAGTATCAGAGATAGTTTAAATAATGGATTACAAACTGCATATTTTATCTGAAAACAACAAATTATACCCACAGATTCACATACCTTTTCACATTTTGCCGAACAGACGGGCCAGGCACAAGAGGAACATTTGTAACTGCTTTTGACAGATCGGTAACAACCCAAACATATTATATGAAAGTAAACTTCAGCTCCACTAGGACCTGCAAGTAGGGCTTTATCTTTAAAAATCAATTCACCCGCTTCTATTTTTCTCGAAGCGACAAAGCACCGCCCACCGAAATTTGAACTGGATTCTAGCTTTGCTGGAAAACAGTCCTTTTTGTGTTCCTTCCGATGTTTCTTTTGATGATCAACACAACAATAGTAAGCTTTTTTGCAGGTGGCACAATACGTGTTACAAGGGACTGAACACACTTGACATTTTTCGCGTGCGGAAGGATTAGTGGTTGGTGGCATGATGGGGAAAACACACCGATGAACAAATCAAATCCGAATTTCAAAAAATTAATGAAGATTGTAATGTTTTTGTTTATTAATATTAAAATTTAATTGTAATTACGAATAAATATTACAAATACTCCGACACTTATTTCATGGTGCATGGCGCTGTACCAGCGTTTATGATGAGAATGAGTGGCAGAGATACAACTTCCTGTTTTTATGAATGTCATTATGCATTTCCGATGCTAAAAATACTTTCTCGCGGTGGAATATGCGTTAAATTATTGTATGTATATGTTTTGCTTTACTAGGTACATCTGTGCATCACGTAGTATTTTTAGCGTTTTCGGTTTCTCCAACTTTTGCATTTCATAAACCAAGCTGTCACTATTGCTCAAGTTGCTTACGGTTTCTCAACAGACACTTTTTAAAAACACTTCCCCTCAGAGGAGCGTGCTTTCGACGAGGAGTAGTGGGCCGAGTTGGAAAAAACTCAAAAGTTTATATGGCACTAAAGGTTTTCCAGTTGAGAGTTATAGGCAATAGGACGCCTATTGATAATTTCGATACCATAATATAGTGCTGTACACGAGTGTGTATAAGTTTACAACTACAAGAAGAACGAAACATTTTTCTTGGTGTGCCAAACTAGTATTTTTAGCGTCATACATGTTATGTAATGTTGTGCGTTTTTGTATCGTCCCATAATGAATGCTCATACATATCATCGTTCTCTATGAAGCATGCTGCTCGCTTGTTGAATTCTATTATACTATTACTGTTCTATAAATTACTCACCTCACATCGCGCTATGAAATTGATACTTACCTTTAGAACGGAAGCTGCATATATGAAGCATTAAAAGTGAAATCTTAGAAATTTATATTATTTACGTATGTTCCATATTTCTATCAAAACCTCTTCGCAGTGAGACATTCACTTCCTAGTTTGTACTGTGCCAATTTAATATAAGTGGAACAAATACGTTTTGTTTAGTGATGCGAGATTTAATGGCATTGAAAACAAACGATAACCATCGTAGTCCTGAAGAAAGTCCTCAAGTTTCCATTGTCAGTAGAGGAAATCAAGACTGAAAAAAGCGCTTGGCTATCTTAACTGCTTTATAGCAATGCTATACATTTTCATTTGATTGTGCGGCAATAATTGTATGAATCTAAAAAAAAATAAAGATGTACCTAGTTTAAGTATACAATATTAACAGATCTGCAAACGTTTTATAATCATGTCATTATATTTCATCTGACTGACTACAAAGAGCTTTACAAATATTGACTGACTACTAAATTCTGATTACCCCATCCCACAGCAATTTAGATTTGCTAATATATATATATTCTTTCCAAAACGACATTTTAGTTCCAAAAAAAGATCTAGTGTGCCATTTATATTTCAAGTTGGGTTATTCCTTGATATGACGCGCATTTGTGCACTGATCAATCTTTCTTGTCTATCACACCTGTCATGTTACACTCATTCACTATTTACCCACGGTACGTTATCTATGTAAAACAACCATCACCAATGTTCATCACAAGGACTCTAAAATTATATATAAAAATTAACTCGAATACACATGAGAAAAAACTGAATACAAAGTTAAATTAAAACTACGTTTTAACCCGTGTAAGAACTGTGTAAAAATAGACTGTTTATAAAGAATCATGAAAAATCTCGTACCTTGTTCTTTTGGGTATGACAATAACCTTTAATCTATTATTATTATAAACTTATTCTCTTTTCATAGATATTTCAGTAAAAAAACATATGGTTGCTCATATGGTTGCTTACCCCCAGAAACGTAAATGGTATAATTCGTGGTTTATTCTTAATATTTTATGCATCTGTTTGTACACCTGATTTGAAAGCAGAAAGTACACCATTTACGTTGAAAACTTAGAAAACTGCTTTCTTTTATAAAATTTTGAGAAATACTAACTACACAAAAATGTGAAACAGCACACATGTGTTCATCGTGTTGCATGTTTTAACAGAGCATATATCCGTTATAACATTTTTATTCTTTAAATCACTCTTGAGGAAAATGGCGAATAATGCATCAGCTTCTTCAACCTTTAAAATGAAAAAGCGAGATTATATATTATGTGCGTTTATAGAAAATAAACATTTCCTGCGTCTGGACGCTTGGAATAGCCTCATACCTTTCTCTTACTTGCTCTTGCTTTGCTGTCATAATATGGTATATGACTAAACTGGCATTCTTGTAACAAATTTGAAGTTTTAGTTATGTATTTCACGAATTTTTAGGTCGTGAACCGTATAATAACTTAACATCATGAAATATACCAAACACTCTCTTATAAGTTGTAAATAGGTTCTACAAATACCGCACCGAATTTTCTTCTCGTCAACAATTTGACACCATTTTACTCAACAATGCTATTACTGTTTCAAAAAAGTAGCATGAACTATTACAGTAATGTTTTGCTGCAATCTCAAAGGGCTATTTTATAGAAAATGACACAATATTTTAGTAAAAATAAATAAAACAAACTATCATGTCCGTCTTTAAATCTACCATCATCAGAGAGTTTGTTGCCAGCACAAGACATATGAGCAGTTTGAAATACGTAAAGCAGTTCTGTAGTACTAGCGAAATAGTAGAAACAGAACACCGTTTTATTTGCATAAACTGGGTCGCTGAGAGCTCTCACTTAAAAACCCTGTGTGGGACATCATCAGCAGTATCAAGTAGAAAAAGAACATCATTCAATTTTACAGGATGACAACATGGTAATGAAAATCCTGTTATTCTCCAGAGTTTCCCATGCCCATAAATGAAAACAGACGACGTATTATGTATAAAACTGAGCCACTTGGAGCCTTGTAGTCGAGAAATGTTTAAATCTTTGTGCAAATATATGAATGTAAGTAGTTCAGTGATGCAAAGCCAGCATAAAAATATTTATAGTTTCTTCAAAGATTATATATTGACTATACACTCCTCCTAGTACAAATTCACGAAAGTGGTACTCAACATATCAAACGCAACGGAAACACTACTGTCTATATCCATGCATGGACCAGTGCACACATTATAGTAGCAGACCTAGTACTGCTCATTATGCAATTTTAAAGTGAGGTTAAAAATATAAAGAATGTAACGTAGTGAAGGTATGCATTACTTTATGTTAGTTTCCTCTTCTATGCATTACTGCTACCACTGCCACCACCGCAAACATGATGGGACAGTGTCGTTGCTTTTTTGCTACTATCCAGAGAAAACTATCAATGCTGGGAGTTGGGAATGGTGGTACTCCCCAGTGACTTTCGCTCGACAATGATAAATCTGACACAATTTTCTCTCTGTCGGGCTTCCCCTGAGCAATGTAGCCCTAATGCAATGTAAGAATTCGGGTTGTGTAGGTTGTGGAAAACACAATAAAAAAAGAAATGTGTTGCTAGCTACCACTCACAACCCTGCAACTCGTCAGCTATTCGTCGCCTCCGTGTCGTTCGTTACGCGTTTATCTCTGGTGGTGATTGTCGTAGGTATACCTTGTAGAGGAAATGACATTGTGTTGATGATTTTTTTTCTTGTTACATATTGGTATGCATATTACACTTCTCTGCCTGCTACTTTTCTCCCAGTGGCTCTCGCAACTTGAAATAGGAACAAAGTTATAAAAAATAGAAACACTTTTCTTAGTTTTTTTCCGACTTCAAGTAATAAAAAGACACAGGCTGTGTTCCGGCTCACTCTTAACTCAGCAGGAGAAATAAAAAGGGAAGAAAGAGAAGAGAGGCGCGAGATTGAATACCGTGTGACTGGTAACAATGTTATCAACAGCAAGTGTACCAAAGAAAGTAGAGTATGATAACAATAACTACTTCTTTCATTGGCAATTTCATTGTGTCGTTTCTTTCTTAAGCCGGAGAAATTACCATAGCCTTATTCGTCATTCATTTGCTAAACAGGCTGTCATCGTGCGTCACGTCACGACTACATAGATGCTGTTATTGTTTTGCAACTTAAATACAAATAAACTTTCTCTTTCTTTACGCTCATCTTTTCGCATGTATCCCACTTGACATTTACGTGGAAAAAATTTCTTTGTCTTTTTATAAATAACTTTTGTATCCACTACTTCATTTGACCTTGTCGTTCAACAAAACGTTATTTGACAATGAACATTTTATATTAGATGAGCAAATGTCAGTAAATTTCCCCGAAGCACTATCTCATCACTTATATTTAAAATCAGATTGCTGGCAGCTAAGGTGTTATGTGATATTCATATCTCATTCCATTACGTTTTGTTTAAATTTTACAATCTCGTCAACGCACAAGTATCAGTCTTGTATTTCACAGTGTAGATAAAAATGCAAAAGGGAAAGTTAATTGACATGTAATAAAACATGACACAGAGACAGACAGTCAACGTTTTCTTTGTAGAAACGTAAAATATGAATATAATGCACTAATTTATTCATTTTGAGGAAAGCTAAAGTATAAAAAACCTGTGAGGCTAAATAAGGCATATGCAGGAGAATATGCAATTCAGAATGTATATGCTTTTGAGCTGTTGAGATTTAATGAACAAAAAACGTGTCGTTCCAACCTTCGGTTTCAACAAAAGAGAATGAGATGACATTTGCAAAATAGCACACGGGTATTCACCGTTCTTCCAATTGGAGTTCCTTCTAATTTTCAATGATTCATTGGTTGAACTCGAGCTATTTTAATTTTACATTACTCCAGCAAAATTATTTTGGCTCGGTGGAGTGACTCGCAGTTACGGATCATGATTTTCTTGACATAATACGAAACCGCATGCTGAAGAGAAAGACATATTATTACATACTATATGATATGATGATTCATTGGAATTCTCCCTTACAAAACCACCCACTTTGTTAGCTACCCAGACTTGCTTAATAGAAAGGAGCATAGCAAGCAGAACAGAAATGGCGATGCAAAGGGTGAAAACTGATTTTGATGGTTAGATTCTTGTCAAAAATCAAGTGTGACAGAATTCCTGACGACAAGGCAGATGAAGAGGGGGTTTCTTTACAGTCATGTACGACAACTCTAAAATAACTGCCAACTAGGAACAACCAAATAGCTATACACCGACGAACATTTCCATTCCATGTGCTGAAATTGCTTGATAAATGAAAAGTCATGGTCTGCAACCACAGCTAATGAGTCAGCGAATAGTTTGAGAACTGGTTTAGGATGAATGAGTTCTCCTAAAGGTGATACCTTATACAACATGAAACAATGTGTAACCAGATTTAAAGGTTTTAACAACTTATGACAATTTTCACGTGTCATGCGACTCGTTGTTAAATATAAACATGGAAAATGAACGAAGCAACCCTGGATCAGGAAAACGTCTGAGAAAGTTTAAATGAAAAGGAAAATGAAGAATAAAAAGTTTCATTGAATTAAAAATATAGACATTTATTTTTTAAACCGTATCTGTTGTGTCTATTTGTATATTGTCGCATTTTTAGTGTTCCTTTTCAAAGTTACTGGCTCTTCAAAAATTTAATCACTTCCAGGTCCCATCATCATCAAAGCTTGTTGAATCGCTGGATGAGGAGTCGGCAAATGAGCTCCAGATGCACGGAACCCATTCTCATCCGCAACATAGTTCACAGTGTATGTCTGGTGGTCATCTCCAACAAAGCTGTAGCTTCCCTTCATTACTGAGACTGGTCCTTCAACATCTCCGAGGTTCCTCAGATTTCCTTCCTGGTTGAAGGTTGACTGATCCCCAGAAACTGTTTCCAGACGGAACGTACCGCGATTATCGTTATCCAGGGAATAACGGACAATCGGAATTTCCTTATTGAACACTCTCACTTCAGGTTGTTCATAAGTGCCGTAGGATTTTCTGAAAACGATAGGAGCCGTGGTAGTTGTAAGGATGGGGGCTGCATATGATGGCGCAGAGTGGTGATGGTGAACAGCTCCGTATCCGTTGGGAGCAGCAACACATGCAGTGATGCAAACAGCGAGAAAGATAAACTGAAACGTAAAAATATTTGAATTAAAATAAATTTCTG
>JAHZNE010000065.1:0-10025 GCA_027744055.1 Callyntrura sp. NNG-2020 | reverse complement strand
ATTAATTATTTGCTCTGGAACAATAAATGACACCCAAATAATAATAATAATAATAAGCCTTGATATTTGGGAGAAATGAGAGGGAAAAATCCCGACTTGATTATTTCTCATAGCGGCTCGTTAATTCCTCACATTTTTACTTTTTCTCATCACCCCTTTGGCTCACTGCTCATTGTTTAATGAGGGAGAAAATACGGACAAAGCAGCAGATTGGATTGGTTCGATTCGAAGCTGAGAGTTGGGCACAATAGAAAAGTATGAAGCAGTTATACATTCTCTCTGTTCGTTTTTTCATCTATGTATATTTATAGACAAGATAGTTTCTAACGTGTTTTTCGTAGGATTTGCTCGTTGAGATTGGCTGACAACGGAAGATGAAAAGAAATGGAAAAACTCAGTTCCTTTATATTTATGAAACAAGTGTTTCAGAAATATTCCATAAATTTCACCTCAATAATTCTTGAACAAAACTTTCATATTAACTTAGCAATGATTAGTGTAATAATGTACAGTACGATAATTTCCATTTTGGATTGTACAACTACGACTTGTAGAAATCCACATTTTTGTTAAAACATAAAAAACTCCTCAAAGTCATCAGCTAATGTAAATAAATGCTCTGTATACATATGTAAGATTTTCATTTTGTACGCGTCGGTCTTAATAATAGAAATGCGTGGTATCACCAGAGGTGACTTACAATACAGCCACACTTAATAGAATATACTTCCCTTGAATAAGGCAAAGAAATTTTTATTATCACGACACTAATATACCTGGAGGCCGTTTCACAAAGTGACTTGTTGACTATGATTAGTGATTAGTGATTAGTCCAGTTATTTGGAAGCGAGGAACTATGATGAAATAATCAAAATATGTNTGATTAGTCCAGTTATTTGGAAGCGAGGAACTATGATGAAATAATCAAAATATGTTGACTAGTGATTTGTTGTTTACAAGTTTTTGTTGACTAGTATCTATGGACTCATCACTAATCACTAATCATAGTCAACAAGTCACTTTGTGAAACGGCCTCCTGATCGTACTCGAACAAATAAAAGGATAGTCATCGAATGAAAGAGCTACACATATTAGGTGTTCTTCAATTTCTTGATAAAAAAATAACGTGGGTGGTTCTATACTCCCCATCAAAGAAAAATATCACTGAGCTAGATATATGGTAACAAAATAGCACCAAGAGAGCTTGTTGTTGAGTGAAGCATGTAATAAAACTCTTGGTAAGAAGTTAAAGAAAACAGTCACAAAAAAAGTTGTGCCATGGCAATAAGCTGGGCGTACCTGTATTGCGAAAGAAAAGCGAAATGTGGACGGATATACCAACGGCGATTTTAATCGGTAGCACAGCTTCACTAAAGTGCTTTACAATAACGGTACGTAAACATGTAACTGGATGACAGGCACCCTTTGGCCTGAAATTTGAGGACGCGTCATCGTACGTCTCCACATGTCTAATTTTATATGTAAAAATGTAATACGAGAAAGTGAAAGCATGTGAAAGTGAAATCAAATTTCCTAGCCTCTAAGCATAATACATTCACCACCATCACAATCACCCATGAAACTTGAAACCTGTATTTATTTTTATACATCTCTGTAATAAAAAATTCAACAATGTCAAAAAATTCGGGTCAGGTCATTCATAAGTTATGACGCGACACCCAAACAGGATTTATGTCAACAGCGTACCGGAAAGAAAATATAGTATATGATTTCTTATCATATTCATGATATATAAATATATCACAAATTATGATGTTTTAAGTATTTTGCTAAGGGCATAAACATATTTTTCATTCGATATAAGGATACCTATTTTGTTGTATATGCGCATAGTTTTTAAGTTATGTAAATAATTATATTAAGATTTTTTAAATCCAAATAATCCAGCTTTCCTAACAAAATTTGTTGAGATAGGAACGGTTAGAAAAGACACAATAATAATAGAAATGTAGTATTCAAGTAACTTATCTATATAAAATGTAAGGTCGTCAATTCAACCTCAATATGCAGCGTCGAGAACACTGGAAGTGAACAAACTTCACGCAGTTCGGTAAAGTATTTGAAAACAGCAATCAAGATCCAATTTCATAAAAATGACAGGCTGATAATTTGACAAATTTTTCAAGTAGTCACTGTTGGTTACTTTTATATTTAATGGTCAAAATTCGGCCAAACTTGTCTGACTTGTAATTTTACGAAATGGAGCGCAGTTGTCAGCTTTTCAGTAGTCGTAAAATCAGTTATTGCAAGTAGTATTCAGTCAGTTGTAAGTTTCAATTTCAGTATTGTCGTCAGTCCAAATTGTTACAAGTAATGTATACAGACTCATTGTTCATTGTTGTTCCAAAGTCTGTATAACAGTCAAATATACCGAATTCTTGTGATATGTTACAATAAAGCCTTTGTAAACAAACTTGTTTGTGCTTGCGTGTTTGTTTGCCCCAGTAGTGTAAGTGTCGCCATACGATATATTGAGACGGTTGATTATACCATATTGCTGTATTGCCATTGCCAGCAAGAAAGATATCTTATCAACTGATGGACCGAAAGTATCTTATTTGTTGTTTCATATACCCGGAATTATATCTTAATTTTACTATCTGCATTAAGTGATTGTTGGATAGTTTTAACCTCTGATCAATACACGACATAGTCAACGTTGCGTAGTTCCTTTAAAAATAGTGTACACAGCAAAATTCATCTGAAGTATTTAACTACAATTGTGTTCTGTATTAGAAATACTGAATAGTTATGCTCCATCAAATTTCGATGCATATTGTTAGTTCGGCAATATTATTGCTGTAGCAGCTACAATTTATGGAAAACCAAAAAATCACACAAACCTAACGATAGTAAAATATAAAATAAAATGTGCTTTTACTGCAAATCTCGAAATAATTGGAGTATGAAATTGTCTACAACAGTTATCTCCAAACTGTACGTTAGTTTTGTGGTGGTACTATGTTGACATATTTGCATTCGTCACAATTTTAGAGCACGCCCTAAATAGTGTCATTTTCATTCTAATTGTATCACATGAATATCGAACCGAGGGACATTGTAAATAGCAGCTATACATTCAATCTCCGATTTCAATCAAGCCAAAATATACCTTTTTCAATACCGGGATTTCATACCTGGTCTGCTTCCTTTTCTTTTTGTTTCGGTTTCCTTCAATACAATGCGCTGATATTGACTCTATGCATTTTCAGGAACGATGCATTGCACGAAATGAACGATCTTCCTTTTCACTAGTACAAACTGTAGAATATTACCTGTACACGTTCGCACGCAATACCCGCCGCTACGCTAGTTTGCTTTGCTTGCTATGGCTATAACTCACAAAAGTGCTGTCGTATTTCTCGTTGCTATGTACATAAATCTAAATGAAATATGTAAAAATTGTAATAATTGATCGTTGCGGTGCGGTTTAAGCAGTTCATTGTTAACATACATAAATAACTGTATCTTCCATTTTTCTTGGAAGCACTCCATTTTTATTTGCACTTCACAAGAATGAAAATATGCAATAACGACTCGACATTAACGAAATGATTATGTTATGGTAAAACGTCGATCATTTTTGGTAAAATCAACGTAAAATTTAATCATAAACATTAAACACCCACGCATCATCATTTTATTCAAACGCCTACAGATTTTACAAAAAGGGCATACTAAACAGTGCATAACGATTGAAAAGTAGCAAAATGTTGACTAATACATGGTTGAACATCCAGCTATTTTAGGGGATTTTTTTCATACTTGAAACATTCTATTGTAAACTTTCCCCTGGTAACGCGTAACGAAAGACGTAAAACAAGAAAAGCGGTTAACAAACACGCAGTATCGAATATCAGCCCTTCACAACACTCAAAGGCTGCACTAATGTCTCCCTACATTCGCTCCAATTTCAACTTACTTATTGTTAGTGCACAAATTTCAGTTCGATACTGAATTAAAAGTAAACAAACAAGTTGCGCAACAAGACGGAAGTGCTTTCCAGGCTGATAGTGCAAACGTGAGCAACAGCAAACACCAACTACCGTGACAGTTTTCATTGCTGTTTGTACGTGTGTACTACTTTATACGTAAACAATAAAAACAGAAAAGCAGCTTTCATCTCCAATCCTAAACATCACCACTACACTACCATTCATTACCACCACGAGGTCGTCTCCTCTTACCGGATAGTTTATATCCCTACTTAAACAAAAGAAAATCTCCAGCTCGCTGATTGCTCCATTCTAAATCCCTTTCATTATCGGTAAGCTTAAAAGTTTGAGCTACAAAAGAGTTGACACACTGCGAGCGAACCAATATAGCTAGAATTTCTAGCCTAAAGCTGTAAACTCTGAAATGTAACTACCTAAAGCTTTAAATAAGGTCTATATATCAGGATAATAGTGCTATATACAATATACTATGAAGTTTACTTGAGAACTTCTGTAAATATTAGTTGATTGTAGAATACCACGGAATTAATGTATTAGAGCTATTGGCTAAACACTGTTTAATCGTTGATACCGATGCCCCTTGGCGGTCACATAGTTCATTCAATCCTTGTAAAACTTGTTAGTAAATCGCTGCAATCTGTGCAGTACACGTGTACTAAAAATCGGTTTATTTGAACGCTGACCCGTTTTGTGTACCTGCCCGAAGTTTGGTTATTTGGTCATCAACCGTTGGTGTGAGGAAAGGATTTCATACATTAAATATTCGTATAATGTGTAGTCCTGTGGTTTTCAGTTTTCGAGTAATCACCTCTACAGACAAACACACAAAGACAGCACCATAATCCCATTAACAACCTATACAAATATTAACGCTTTCTACAGTCCATAATCACAAAAGTTGCCATGTTTTGTTTATACTAGACGCAATCAATTATACGTTAGCATTTGTTGTCATGTTAGTAAGAAATAATGTAGGTTGCGGTTCAAAAGCTCGACAACAAATGCAATCCATCCAATTCTATAAATTACTGTAATTTGAATCAATGATCTTAATTAGCAACCGAGAAAGGTATATAATTGCCCCAACACAACTTTAAGCAGTCTACTAGCAAATTTCGTTTTTGAAAATATCAACTTGACCATACGACACATTATCTAAGGTTGAAGGAAAATTTCGCTACTAGTGAAAGTACAATCCATGTAAGCGCATGAATCGGCCGTTTTCAATTTATAACTGAAATGATATTAAAAATATTTTATTAGAATAACAAATACAAGCTGGGGGGTTAAAACGTGATTTCCAAAAGTGTACACACGTGCTTTGTGTACAATGCTTTCACAATCTCATTTGTGAATAAGTCAAGCATAAGCAGATTGACGTCGTGGGAACCCTGTTCACATAACACATGCACCTACGCCACAACCCTTATAAATTCAAGAAGACTTGCGGAGTCTTGCTCCAACTCAATTAATTGTATCTTTAGAGAACTACGCTAGGCAATACAAACTAATAAGAAAAAATATATAAAAAATCCATCGGTGTTTCTCTTCATCTTGTAGTTATCAAATGGTAACAAAAAAGCCTCGAAATTAATTATCCGTCCATTTCAATTTCTTTTCAGTTGCGCATTTCCATGCCAATGAATCTTTTCGTTATTCCTTCCGAAAATAATGCGGAGGTGGCTTATGTAGTTTTCAAAGCAGTTTGTTGTGTGCCTGGGTCTGAATTATTGTATAAATGAAACTCGACACCCACTTTCCCAAGCACATCACTGTACCCAAACCGAACTCGACATGTTAGAAGTCCCGAAACTGTGGTTTTGCCAATGGTTACGTTTCACAACGATGACGACAACTATTTGAGACTATTAGTTTATACGGTTGCTTCAAACTTGGTAAAAAAATCGTGATGTATATGCTAAAAGAAAATTGAATACATACACAAGTCACATAAATAAGTATACCTACGTAATTCAATTGAACTGATAGACAATGTAATGTGCGTATAAAAGGTGACGCATGCCGTATCAACAAATAATACCCCTACGCTCAATCTCATTTTTATTATTAGGATTCTGTTCGCAATTTGGGAATATGTATACAATTTGGGAGCACACATATATGGCATCCTGTTATCAAAAATGTGCTCACAATAAAATTAATCAACACGTATAATTCCAGTTTACACGGTATTTGAGTACAACGCACACAAGGAGCCCCTATGAAGTACCGATATCTCCAGTAAGGTGACAACGGAAGCAAGTACGTCATCATCGCCAATGTTGAACTTCACGGGCATGCTTACGCTTTTTGTGTTCAATTTTTGTCAGTGAAGTTCACGCTAAGACGAATTATAAGTAATGGTATGTATCTGTTACAAATTGTAGATATGGCTTAGATTTTGGGATTTGAAACTTTATGAATCTAACAACATATATCACGTAATGACTCACCGAAGCGCAAGTGTAAGGTGCGTCGGACCACTGTGGAAAAGCTTAATATTTTGAATAATCTTACTATGTAAGTATTAACAAGTACAACTATATTATATATAAATATCTGCTCGTCAGCAATATATACATAGTTGGTCTTTTGAAGTGAACGCTAAGGGCACATTAAGAACATTAGAGAGATCTTTCATTCTAATGTACATATAGTATGATTAATGTATGACGGTTTGTTCGGTAACCCTTCTAATGCAATGTAACCAACGTACAAGAATTTATTCTCAACTTCACTAGGAATCCCGAGAATTGATTTACGACACTAATTGCATATTTATACAAATTGCAGAACAGCACGCAATCATTATTACACACTATAGTGTAGTATACACTATTATACTACGACGCTCAATAAAAACTGTTTTTACCGTAAGAAATCAGCGACCGAAATCTACGACATAATTGATTATAAAAATTGGTTTGTCAATAGTTCATCAATAAAACCTTGACTAATGCAAGCATGATTCTTGTCATCCTCTACATTATTATTCGGCTTGAATGCAGTAGTACTGTACTTCACCTTCAATGACTCATTCGTGATGCTGATGACTGTCAACTTTCACGGGACAGTTTTGCTTTCCCCATACTCAGCACTTCCAGCAGCAACGTATGATTACGTTACGCTTCGACGATTGAGTCACTAACTGAAGGTGCACTTGAATAGTTAAATCACATCAACAAGGCATGAATCAGTGGTTGTCACTATTAAATACGTCTGTAAACAACATTTTGTCGATGTTGGAACGCTAATAATTGTGTGCTGCTTTGGCTCCGCACTTTCTTCAACAGTACACCACCCGTTTACTTCTTTCATTGCTTTATTACCAGCTCCCATTCATTTCCTGTATGAGCGATGATGGTTTGGACGGTAGACGGCGATGATGAATGATTCCGATGACTTGACTATTTGTTTGTATGAGTCGTGCCACTCGAAAAATACCTAAGAACACCAACAAACAGCAATTTTCTTTTTTTACCATTCCACTGCGTATCAGACTCCCCTACTTTAACAATGTACATATATTATTATATCGGCTTGCGCTTGTCTGATTGGAAGGGCGCGTGGGTGGATGTATGATGATAATGTACGATTACATAATGCCTTGAGTTTGGATGTAGTATGTGTATGTATAAGCTTGTGTGTGTAGATCTTTCCTGTAAAGCTCCCCAATAAATTCAAAGAATAGTTCGATTTATTCAATTGAAAAAATTACTCCATGTGAAACATGAAAAGTCATAATGCCATCGCCATATATAGCTTCCCTCTATATAGGACTAAACGTTGTTTGTGTTTCCATCAACAAAGCGCCGTTTTTATGTGACACACATGCAATTTTCTACTTGCTCGGGTGGTGGTGGCGACGATGTGTAGGTTTTAACAACAAAAACAAACATAGAAACCATAGACCTGTATATAATACGACGTGACCTAGCTTGAATGGGTTCGTTAAACTAACTTTTTTTACTAGCGAGTACTTTCACACATATTTGTTCGTATTAGCCTACCGATGTACTTTATGACTACTTTTCACTTGTGTATGTTTGTGTGCCCTGCGACATAAAAAAAACTTTTTAAGGAAAAGTTAAACATTACACTTTTTCCTCCGTCGTCATCACCAGCCATCTAACAAAACTTGGAATGGTCACGAGTCAATTTTCAGCTCATCATGCCATCATACAACACACACATCTGTGTAGGCGACCTACCTGTAACATAATATGCAAGCGACCAATGTTCATTGACGTTTCGTATTACACCTGCAACATTAAATTACATGTCTGCGTGGGTCTCTCTGTAGTACTGGATTATAAAGAATATAAGTTATCCCAATTAAATTCATTTCTTTTCACCACTGTCACCAGTTAAAGAGAACCTATTTCTTTGAGATTCATTGGTGAACGGTGAAAGGCACGTGGATGGAGGCAGACACATGCACACATGACAAACCCAACAAAAAAGAAAGCGTGACTCTATGATGGAGGCTTCTGAACTTTTGTTTTTGTTTGAAATGCTCAATTAAATCTAATAATTATATTTGGTGGGTGGAGAGATTTTTTTTTGTTTTTCATCATTCTCCCCATCAAGTAATTTTGTTATTGGGTGGGGAGGGTTGGTTTGTTTGTCGCGAGAGTGTGTGATTCCACCCACCGCCGTCGTGTAGTCATGTTGGCACTCATTTTAATGGCTTGTCATTAAACTACCTCGTTCTCTTTCGTTGCCGTTTCTATCCTTCTGCTTTTGAAAATTGCTCATAATTGTAATATTGCTCTTTTGTTCCCTCCTAATAGCTCAAAATAATATGCTCAGTATAAGTGCATACCTAAGTGATTTTTTGCATGAGAAACAAAGACAACTTCCATATTCTACCGCACTTTCCTTCTTTCATGACTCAAGGTGCTTTCTCTCTTCCACGTAATGCAATACCAGAACGATTTTGCACCAGCAGCATAATGTACTATTTAAATTTTAATACCTCGCCTTTTACAACAACCAGTTCCAAGAAGTCGTAACACGTCATAATGATTGTCATCACATCATTATCAAATGACTCTTATACTGTAGTAGCGTCCACCTCGGTCATCGTAAAATATATATATATCTCTCAAAAAGTGTGGTAAATATAGCCGGTTCTGTAATATGCTTGTAAATGGTCAGATGTCGTGCGAAAAACGTGTTTTTAAATACTCTCAGGCTACACTAACAACTGATTATGCAAAACCAAGCACGGGTGGTTGGTTTCTCGTATCGTATGTGTTTATTCAACTTGTGAACTCTTCTATTCAGCACACCTCAACTTTGCGACAATTTATGGAGTGATAGGCATGTACTTTTGTTCCCTTTGACATTTTTGCCTGATATCGCCTTACATAATCTGAATATGAGATATACCCCATTTTCAATGATGACCTACGTCATTATTTATGCCATCGAACTTGTACCTTGTACAGTTGTCTCATTTACGTTTGCGTTGCCATTTACCGTTGTAACAAAATAACAGCTAAACTCTACATGCATGGATATTGTACTGGAGAGAAAATCGAGAATCTCTACATTGCATTGACCATTTCCTGTATAAAATTAAATCAGTATAAATGTGAAAAGAATGTCACAGTGGAAAAAATAATCAAACTGCTTTACCATATTCTCGCCTCTATATTACATTGCGATAACTTAAATGAAGATGAATAGCAATTCGCACACAAAGATAAACAGGTCACTCTGTGAGGGAATACCATAATACATACTGTACCTTCTCCATGCTTTTCATTTATGACACTTTATTATTTATCAACTCTATGCCACTATTTATTTTCACTTGTTGTATGTTTGTATGCTGCCGTCATATCGTCATGATTGTATTGTAACTTTCAGATTGAGTGGATCAGGTAATAAAATGTTTCTTTAGAACCGATTGCATGCGGTAGGAGCCATGAAAGTGGGTCGAGAAGAGGGAATCACTACATGACTAACAATGCTACCACATGACCTTGGAATCGTCCGATTTTCTTGAAACAAACACCATCGGATAGAGCGTCTCAGAAA
>JAHZNE010000064.1:0-14548 GCA_027744055.1 Callyntrura sp. NNG-2020 | reverse complement strand
CAGAAAATGCTGCATGGGGAGGCGACGACAGAAACTAATTTGACCTTGAGCAACATCACAAGTGTGTTTACTGTGATGTTTTACTGTCTGTCTGCGAGTTTATTGTTGTTTATATATGAGTGTTGCGCACGTCTGACTAAACTGTACAGGAAAAATTAACCGTTTTTATTGGAATATAAAGCATTTACGTAGTAGTCGTAGTAGTATGATTTCGCTTTGAGAATCCTCAATTATTCATGCTAATTTTGTCTGTAAGAATACACAAAATTGATTTCTGTTGTACCAATGGAATCAGTAGGTTTTGGAATTATACGCAACAAAAAATGGCAAAATATGTATGCAATTAAATATGCACTAAAAAATCGAAAAATATGCAGTTAAATATGCAGTTAAAAGATCTTGTATTCAACAAATTACACAATTTTATCAACTCAAATAAATGATATTTCCTAACAATAATGAAACAGTAATCAGATGATATAAAATTTACTCATGGAAATTCATGTTAAAAAGACAAATGAAAAACATTTCTATGTTCTGTATGATGATCCCATTATCCAAAATAATTGATTTCTCCAACCTAAAACTACGTTCTTGTTGGAACATATTTTTAAACACTGTCTTGATGTAAGCAATTAATTTTGTCCATATTTAATTTTAACGGCTTCAGTTACACGATTCAAAGCAGGGCTTATGTACATACATTCACGCATATAACTTGAATCAAAGCTGGATAAATTTGTCCCTCTCTCAATCATATATGAAACTACATCCTACAAAATCACCAAAAAGGCTTACTTATTTGGAATACCTTTGCCAAACAACATAGATGGCGATCCTTATTAAGAGACAATTAGACACCAACAGAGCGACACAAACATCACAATTAATAAACAAAAAATTAGAATCTCCAAAAAGGCTTACTTATTTGGAATTCCTTTGCCAAACAACATAGATGCCCTGTGATTTTTGACGAAAAGGTTCGTCTTTTATGGTGATGAGTTATTGTGAAAATCGAGAGAAAATAAAAAAATTCGCTTATCCGTTAAAATATTCAACAACATGGCCTCAAAAGACTTCTTTTGATGTGTTTTGAACTTTGTGAAAAGCTCACTTCATTTTGGCAAGCCTTTGCAATATGCATTTGCAGTAAATTCTAAAGCCTAGTGATCAGTAAGAATGATTTCCTGATAGCTAGTGGGAGCTGAGTAATTATTTTTTTGTGTTCTCCTAAACCAAGAAAAAACTATTTGAAAAAACAATGTTTTGCTGAAAACAAATTGGACACAATGTAATAATTGACAAATACAGTTATCCCTTGAATCCCCGCGGTTGTTTAAACGACATTTCGCAGTAATTAGGAAATAAATAAAATTGAAATCACTTCATTTAAAATGTGTAAAATGAACATCTGATTGATGCAGACCACACTTTGATCGAAAATTTTCATAAGAAATGCAGTGCCCCTTGTAATTAGACAATCGACGAGAACATCAGTATCTTTAAGTATACGTATCTAACTCCCGAAATACATTCCTTATTTCATTTACAAGGAAACGTCGTTGTACGCGACCTTGACAATTGTATTAAAAAACAATTTTGCGCTACGCACACCTAACAGTTACGCATAAAGTATGCCCTGGATCGTTTCGAACATTTATATCACTTTCACAGCATGCCTGCCTGGGTTAACCCACTTTACTGTGCGAATTTGTAGTAATATCTGGTCTCAAAAGCCCATATAACCTGGAACGCTTTTGAGCAGACAGGTTAATATAAATATCAACGGAAAGAATGCCAAAATCTTCAATAAAAATCTCTGCATAAAAAGGAAAGAGCAACAGTGTCTTCTCCCTACCCAAAAAATATGCAGCACCAACATCTCTGCAACAAAGGGGATCCCTGTCCTACAAAGGTAGTAAATCACTACCGCAGCTGAGACACTCAATCTTGTCCATGTATCTCCAGATTTTTATTACGCACATCACCTCTGTGACATAAACATCAACACCAGCATCATCATCATAGTGATCATCGCTGGTTTCCGTGGTGTTTGATTTTCCCTTTACTTTTACTTCCCTCTACATATCTGCCCTTACCTTATAGAAACATATTCACTGCAATAGCTTGACTATACCTATAAGCACACTGGTGTGTGTGTGTGTGTAATCGTACCATGTGTATCCTTGTAAGGCTACCTCCAAAAATACCACTGCTGCGTAGAAGCAACTGTTGTGTAAATATATACAATAATTGTCACACATTTAATTACTCAAATTCTACAAGCCCGTATTTTTTCGTCAGTGCCACTCGTGACACTTTGAGATAAAGTTGCTGCATGTTTAATTACTGACGGGGTAAACAGAGCAAAATCTTAAAGAAAAAAGGGCATTGGAGGAGCGCTCAGTGTTGCTGTTACTTTGGGTAAGAAGAAAGAGACAAATACAAATTATAATTTTGAAAGATACTTTACTTTGTTTACAATTTTAACATGGTTGTCGTTTGCTTTTGTGTAGAAGTACAGTGCGAAAGAAGCAGAGTGACCCCCACAGGATCCCCGAAAGGATCTCTCCAGGAGAAAAATTGATGATGGAGGAAGAGCATCCGGGTTTCTTTGACGTTGCTCCAATTGACTTTGACGCTGAGTTAGAAGACTACAAATATGTTGCAGAGGAGTACCCGGAGAAGAAGAGAGTTGTAGTTTATGCTGAGTTGTTACCAGCGGATGCGGGAAAGGTCCGGGGTAAAAAAAGAGATTCTTTGGGGGCGTCAAGTAGTGGGGCGAATTGTGAGATTGCACGTAAGAAGTCGACCGCTAGGAGCGGGAGTAAAGAAGGAGATGGAGGCGTTACAGGAGTTCAAACCGAGGCGGGAGGGGAGACTCAAGTGTCTGCAAGTGGCACGGAGGACGAGGATGATAGTGGGAGGGACAAGAACGAAGACGCCCAGGTGGTAAACTATTATATCCGACGAGATTGTAAGTTTTGTCCCTTTTGGGGGAAGACAAAGGAAGCGGTGGCGCTTCACGAAACTGCAGAGCATTCCAAAGCCAGCAAAATGCTGCATGCTGTGGGGTTACCTATGGGGGTCACCGAAGGTCCCCGGCGGTTGTATTACTGCCCCCGATGCTCGTTTGTAGGAAGGAGTGAAGGGCGATACGTTAATCATCATATGGCAGCGCACCAGGGCGAGAAGAGACCTGAGAGAAAGTACAAAGTAGTTGAGGATAAGGTGGAGCCTGTTCCGGGTTGCAGTAAGGATATCCAGGGATAAATAAAGAAACTTCAAATCAATATGTTATCGCATATAATGATGTCATTATATGCTATAAATTATCGTAATAATAAATTATACATGGACCCAATTTCATAAAAGTGACAGGCTGACATATTTGACAAATTTTTTAGTTAGTCACTGTTGGTTACCCATACATTTAAATGGACGAATTTTTGACAAGTTTGTCAACTTGTCGGACTTGTAATTTTATGAAATGGGGTCATGGTCCATTGTGTATGCAATGCATACAAATAGGATAGCATGTGATTTAGGTTAATGTTTCAAAAAAATAACACAGGGTCCCCATATCATTTATTGAACATTGATATTATTTTTTTAACGAATTTTCATTTGGATTTGTTTAGATAATGTCCGGTGGAATGTTACGACAACCTTGAGTTATTAAAATTAATTTCGTAACATTAACGTTAGGGTGTATTATGTTATCTTGCGTTAGGTTGTTTGTAACTAACAACTGAAACACCTCTCTCAGGGCGCCAGAATGTGTAATCTAAGTCATGTACTTTTTATTTTCCGCAACTTTGACAAATCTACATTAACCTAATCTAATCTAAAATATCCGAACCTAACCAGAGCTGAGATAATCGAACAGAATAATCCAATCTAATTTTGAATACTTCAATGTGGCCATGAAATCTTGCTAAATAGCAGGTAAACATCCCAAAATGTAATTCAGTTTCACCAGTTGCAGAATCCCACTTGAAGTTTTTGAAATGTACAAAATGCTGCAGAAAAAAATCTGCTTACTTTTTTATAAAAGAGATATTAAAATGGGATGACAGCCAGTTTATAAAATTAATATTAAAGTTTATATTTATAAATGAAATTTAAACATCGTTTTCTAATTGGCTTTTTGGGAAAGATTTTAAACTTCGGAACAGTTTTAGCATCACCATTGTTATCACATCATGTTAAATCAGGGTGTATAAAATTAAATTAAATTAAAATGATCTATAAGTTACGCATATTATTTTTTATTAATTATTGATAACTTCAATGCTTAAAATAATAACCTCTAATCAGTCATTCAAATTGTAATGATAATTGTGTCAAATTTAAATATGTGCCAAGGTTTCCCATTCTATCTTCTGTTATTCCTTCAAAGAGTATTACTTTTTAGGCACTGAAACGACAAAGGAAGAATTAAATGTTTACGTATTTTGTGGTATACTTTTGAGTATTTATGCACAATGAAGGCATTAAGGCAGATACATTTACAGTATTTATGTGAGGATGCCAGCGGTTATAGTAATCACGCCACTAATTTTCTCATAAAGTCTAAAAGGCTTGAAAGGTGTCTACTATTCATCAACTGTACTGTCCACATAAGGATACCTTCGTTGAATTTATGAGTTTACCGTTTACTAATAACTATATAAATTACTGCGAGTTAATTTGACAAAATATAAGTCCCTCGTATTTTATTAGCGATGAGTACAGTTGTAACAGTTGCAATAAGTCAGAATCCTCTACTTACAATTTACAACTAAGGTAAAATCATAATCATGTAATAAATACTAGTGGAAGCGAGATAATGAAAGTGTTAGTTTTAGGGCAGCTTGAGATGGAGGAAGCAAATACAAATATTTTGCTGTAAAAGCAACTATCAATGGAATCTAGTCATTTATGTCTAAGTCATTTAAATATTTAGAATATGGAAAACAGGATTTCTGTAGTTTTTAAATATGAATATATGTCTGTTGCATTGTATATTTTATAATTTAACACCCAAATTCTGTTGCTTCTGAAATAAATTTTTTTAAATCAAAAATGGATTTTTGCACATTTATTACTTCACAATTGTAATTTTTTTAAAGAATATGCAAAAAATGTTGTTTTTGTCTTTTATTGCATACACTGTTTTACATGTCGCATGTACACTTTTTTTATAGTAAGATATGCAAGGTTCCATAGAAATGGACTTACAAATGTAAAAGTTAGCACATATCACCGTATACTTCTAGTAAACTACTCTTTATTATGGTCGACGCCGCTAAAGAACGCAGATATTTTTTTCGGATTTGGAGTCATCACCCGCTATTACCGTATTTCAACGAAAGGGTGGTCTACACCTCCTGAGAGTGCCCTAAACGGCCCGAGATAACATTTGGACGAAGGAAAAACCAAATGCTTCCGCCGAGATTCGTTCAGGCATCTTCTTGTCCCATGTTGGAGATCTTGGCACAGGACTGTCCAGAATTCCTGTATTTTTGTTACAGGCACACTGACAAAAATTCACACCAAGTTTATCACACTGGACAACCGATTGCAGATGGATTATACGACTAAAGTTGTATCAGAAATGATATTTCACGTTATTAGGTCGTACTATCATTCTCCATAAAGTATTTCGGGATTTTCTTTATAATTTAGCCGTTCAAGTTGCCTTTCAGATAAACTAACTAAGTGTGAAGCATAATTGAAGATACGCACACCATACAAAGGTAAAAAAAGTCTCCTGTGTTAGAAATTTAGTTTTATAAATTAATATTAGATACAACATGCATTACATTGAAATTGAACTTTACATTACTTGTATGTATTAAGCAAAAAATACATATGTACATTGAATTCAGAAAAGTATGTTGTTTCGTTTTACCTATAAGCCTTTGTTCTGGAAAATACATCAACCTGATTATAAGAGCGAAGGTATATTATTAAATAAATTGCAATTTTACATAATTGTAATTGTCAAGTATCATTCTACCATAAAGGAAGCTTCAAAATTGTTTTCGGCGTACTTGCATGTGGAATCTAGATTTAATATTCTACATTAAAGGATATATGTCTTCATTTATCTTCAAATAAGGATGACTTCTTTCGTCATTACCGCTTCATTTAAGTTCATTTCATTAGCTTCATTTTTTTTATTTTTTAGTTGGTGTCATGCGACTTCTGCAAAATTAAACTAGTGATAATATATTTAATAAGGTTTACTAGAACGACATAGACTAGCCACTGATGAACCAGTCTGTGTGACCGGGAACAAGACATTTCGGATGCCAAACTGAACTTCAGAATTTATTTTCTCTGCTCAATGGACAAACATAACAGCGTGTAAATGAGAGGTTAAAAAAGGGACCTTGAAGACGTTCAGACCCTGGATTCAACCCCTATTACCTCTTTATTAGGACAGGAGTAAGGTAAAACTTTATGTACGGTTTTAACTTTTAAACATGCAGTTTTAATACCGCCACAGATGCACGTCGGCTCTCTGGGGGGGGGTCACACGGAATTTTAAAATGGTAACTGTCTTTTAAAATGTATTTACTGACATCCTTTATAATTCTAAAATTTTGACAAATTTCAGCAGTGGTCATTATCTCTTAGTCAATCTTAACTGCAATAATTTGTCTATTTTAATATTCTTGGAGCAAATAGAAGTAATAATAGACAGTCAGTGCTAATAGAATGAATAGTAACTTGTTTATCTAGTTTTTTCAGCATCCACCTTGATGTATTAGAATTTTAAAGAACTACGTAGACTGCAAAACAATGCAAAAATAAAAAAAAACGAAAATTGTATTTAAATACATAGAAACATTTTCCGGTTCCCATGATTTCCTATCATTTTGCAAGTACGTCTCCTAATGGTGATATGAAAGATACGACCTACAATAATACAGCAGAACCCTGCATTTAAACGTTAATTCGGTCAATTTTGGCGTGTTAGATGTTTGTAGAATACCCATTTTATTTCTAGTGTTATGTTCTCACCATCCGTACTGACTAAGCAGTCACATTAGATGGTGATGTACAGTGCCACATCTATGATTTCTTTTTATGAAAATGCAAGGCATTACTCAAGTCATGGTAATTGTGCTTAATTGACCTAGTTTAATTCATTCATTTGAGGAATTCTAAGAATTCCATTATCCAACAAAAGACAATTGCTGTAAGAGCTCAAGTAGAGTGTTCATTCATTTTTAATGATCACTCTATTATCGTCAATTAAGTTCCAATTTAGCTTTATTTCAAAGAAGTATGGAAAAGTAAAGTTGACAATAAATTAAAGAAGCGGTGGTATTTAACTTGTCGTTGATGTTAGAAACGGTTACGTACACATTCGCGGTAGAAAGTTTTGTTTTTATTAAACTTGCTCCATTTGACCAGGTACCGCAGACCAGTCGGTGTTAATATTTATTCTGCACACTTTCAGCAACCTTACAAGTAATGTCGTAGGATCAAATTTTATGGGTCGAAATGAACAATCGTATTTATGGCTTGCTAATTTTAAGCGTTGAATTTAGCAATGGTATCAAAACGGAATTCAAAATTCTGAATGGATTTTTTTAATAGACAATATAGGCATTTTTAACCGGCATTTTTTATGGTTAACTAACAAATAAATTTATGTTCGTCCATATCGTATATAGAAAACATACAATACTGCAATGGGGTATTAACTCATAAAGCAGGCGCAAATTCAAGTTAATCACTTCATAGTTTATATTAATGTTCACAATATTAGTTTTTACTTTTGAAATCATCACCTAGTATCCTGCGATGTATATCAGCCTTTGAACATAAAATGACAAATTATAATCAAGCAACTCGATTACAGCATGTCACATAGTTTATAATCGTGTCAGGTTGCCACATTATCAAACAATTATATATTTGACAAATATTTCAGTGATATAATTGAAGAAAAGCATATTTCTCAAGTCAAAAGCAGTTTTACCATCATTGCCCGTCTCTTGTGAGCATCTTAGATGGTTAGGCTGGCTTGTGGCATTTTTGCACTCAAGGCAAGTTTGCAGTTTTAAGGTGTGTACAATAAAGGATGAACCAATTTCCTTTCCGCGTCATCGTGATCGTTGGACACTTGGTAAGATAGTCCTTTTCATTTAAATATTTCTCAAAATTTACGATGTAAGTCTTCTTAATGCATGTATGCTCATATTCCCGCAGTATATTGTAACAATCTGGACGGCAGGCGAAAGAATATTCAATCTTTAAGACAGACTTACTGACTTAAGATTCACCGACAACAGTTTCCTTTGCAATGTCATTAGGTAATTCAAATTGCCCCAAGTCATAAACAAAAGAATTGTGTTTTTTATACATTTGTGGTATCAGCTTTAGACGTTTTTACATTGCACACTTTGTTCACAATTTATGGCACAGCCTTTACATAACAAAACAGTTACATGCTACAACCAAAACAAATTAAGTGTTAAACAGATCCCCATTCTAGCATGAATTAATAAACCAGAGCACTATCCGCCTCGTAAGACTGCCTCTACTATATTCACGTCGGTTCTGCCTTACTTTGAAAAACAAGGCCCAAAGTCATTAAAACCTTTTTTTATTTTTTCACCACATTCGTACTTACCATACCGTTCCACATTCATGTTCTCGTTCGTATAAACTTGTTGAAGAAATATTTTAAACAATACGTAGCAATACGTAGCATAGCGTTTTTTTTTCATTTGTAATTAATCTTGCGTCAGTACAACAACCAAAATGAAACACGCTCTTCCCTTCAGAAAAGAACATTTAGTAGCGTTGATTTGGCTATATGTAGTCCCTATCCAGGCGGAGCAGAACAGGAGGGTTACCAGTCTCCTGGAGACGAAAGCTACCGTCACCAACGTAAACGGAGTATTTGTGCCCTTCATAAAGAAACTGATAACTACACATTTTTCAGCTTGTAGCCTGATCTGCATCCAAAATGGGATTGATGCCGATAACTCCGCGAAATTATCCCGGCTTCACTCCATGCTGAGTGAGAGTGACGTAGATATAACCAAGTACACCGTGCAGTTTCTCCCTGGCACTCTGGAAGGGGAGGAGTGGACACACCTGAACTTATCTAGCGTTCCTCGACACCGAAGAAATTGTATATTAACGGTCGTCTTGGTTAACCGGCTGTCCCCTGATTTTATAATGCGAATACGTTCTCTCATCGCCCCGAGATTCATGCCCTTCGTCCGGAACGACCGCGACCACTACATTTTTATGGCGCCTCCAAAAATCCACGAGAAACTTTTAAAAATGGCGGAGGTGGCAAGTCAATTCAAGTATAAAATTTGCGTTGGTATAGCATTGCCCCAGGACAACGTGAAGGTGACCACGGTGGACATATTTGGCGGTCCGAACGGCTCTCCCCAGCTGCTTTCTCTGTCACGGGATGCTGCCGCAGAAAAATCGGCCTTATTTCCCTATTTTCTAAAGGATTTAAGGGGGCACACCTTACAAGTGTCGATCCCTTTCTCCAATGCCACCCTGCAGGCTTATTACACCCCGGATCGATGGCTCAACAATGTGCATCGGGGGCCCTGGGCGTATTTTTTCAACGACTACCTTACGGTAACAAACAACCCATCTTGGAATGCTGCAGTGACATTTTTTTCAGGAAAAAGGCTAATTACAATAATTAATTGTTTCTTCAGGTGAAGTTTAATTTTACTTATCACATGTTCTACGCCGCGGGTGGAGGTGGAACTGGGCGACGTTTACCCAACGAGACATGGATTGGGGTGGTAGGAGATTTGTATTACCGCCGAGCGGACCTGGGACTCGCGGTGGGGACCACGGACGCCAGAGGTAAAGTTACAAAAAAAATTATTAATTATTTTTAATGAACTTTTAATTAATTAGTTTTTTCTCTGTCTCGGTAATAGTACTGAGCACTGACTTTGCGGACACATATTTCCACTTTATATATCTCACGTTTGTCACCGGTCAACCCACCCCCTTGTACAGTACCATGGCCCTATTTTGGCCCTTCCAGCTGTCTATTTGGTTGTGCATAATGGGGGGCATCTCGATATCCCTTGTATTTTTCCTCCTGGCCAACAATCACGTGCAGAAAATGAAATTGGAAAGTTTACCAGCGAAAGTGACGACAACGTTTATGGTGCTGGTGGCCCCCTTTGTGGAACAAGGGATTCCGGAGCCCTCCTCGACGCCCCTCCGCTGTTTTGTGGCCTTGTGGCTATTTTACGTGATGATTCTCACCACTCTGTACCGTTCTCAGCTGGTGACGTTGCTGGCATTTCCGGTTCTTATTCCACTGCCCACCACTTTTGAAGAGTTGGCGTTTTCCGATCTCAACGTCGGCTTTATGAAGGATGGGGACTCGGCATTAAACACGTTTAAGAAGAGTACGGACCCGGTGTACGTCAATTTATTGAAACGCATGGAAGTTGTGAAGGGGGTAAATCTCACGTGCCTCCAGAAAATCGTCACAGAGGAAAGATATTCCTGCATTGCGTACGACTGTGATCTCAATTACCTTCACACGCGGAATTTCAGCAAGGTGGAGTCCCGCCAATTAGTATTTTCTGGGGCGACTCCAGCCCAACTCCATATTTAAGGAAAGCATTAGTGGCGTGTTGAGTTGGATGTTGGCTTTAAACTTGGGAGATGTGTGGACTCAGATGGACATGTACGACAACGTGCAAAAGCCCAAGTTGAAGTGGTGGGAGGATTCAAATCAACTGGAGGAGAAGAGTAGAGGGGAGGTGGAGGAAGAGGCGACGTTGAACTTGAGCAATATTAGAAGTATATTTATCGTCTCGGCTTACTTGATATGTGTTTGCTTGCTCACGTTTACGTTGGAGCACTACGTGCATAAAAAAATGAGAAAAGCGGCGGTGTCGACCTTTCAGGAGAAAAAAGGGGAGGAGAGTGCAGGCACTGTAAAGGATACGGACGATATTGATGCCATTATCGAGTGTACTGGGTGTGTTGATGGGACGGTGGAGTGTGAGGTTATTCGGGATGGGACGGCGGGGGAAGAGGGCCCTCGAGGGTACCCCCTCAGGGGGGTACTAGATGTGACGGGCAGGGTGCTAGGTTAGGGGAGACCCGGTGAGCTAAACCAAAATTAAACCTAAATTAAGTTTCGCAATATCAAGCATTCACCACAGAATACTTCAAAACTCCTGAATAGGTAAAAGTCCTGGGGTGAAACGAAACACTAACGTCCTTGCGCATCCATTGTATATGTGATGGAGATATGTTGGATGGGAAGTTTGTGTTGGAATATAATAAGTTATTGTTATTTTTAATAACTGTGGTTTGCATACAAATTGGTTGATCGTCCCACACCCTCATTTCACGGATTCGTTGTCAATAATCTCGCCAAACCCCATTGAAAGTTCATTTTTCTTACCACAGATCATAGTATTGTCGCTGGTTGCACTTTCTTTGTCATTTAACCTTGTTAGCATCTATCCTGCAAATTTCGTGACATACTCGGTTAAATTGAATTAAATGGAGCTTTGGATGTGTATCAGCGAAATATTGATTGCCTAATGGGACGTAGGTCGTACATTTTTGAACAATATAAATTCCAATGTCAAAGTAGTTTTGTGACTGTCAAACAATAAAGGATAAGTCGTACGAACCTCTAGCTGACACCACAGCATTGCCAAATACATTGTACAATCTCCATTTGCGTAACTACATTAAACGGAATATAATGTGGACATAATTATGTAATTAAACTTTTCAGAATTATGTGGTCTTTTCAGCCTGTTTACCATCTATCGCCATGGATAACAATTAATTCCAATTTTAATTCATTAAAATTCGGTTTAAAGTGATGTAACCTATTGAAGTGTTGTATACCAAATAATAACTAATCGGCATATATATAGTAATAATAATATATAATATAGGTTGGTCCGTGGTGTTTTTTCTCATCCGTGTGCTTTTGCCTCCTTTTTGCTTTATTTCACTTCTCTCTCTCTCTCTCTCCCGTTCTCATCTCATCTTATGCACTTGATGTGTGTGTGCCTGTGTGCTTTATACTTTTTTTCATCTTTCTTTTTTAAGTAACTAACTACAAGTCGGCACAGAAAAAGATATATATAAAAACGCAAAGAGCGAGCGAGAGAGAGAGAGATGATGATATTGCTTTGCTTGATATTTTTTTCGTTATGTGTTCTCTTTCTTTCTCTCTCTCTCTCTTTGGCTCTGGCTCACCACTCACTCTTTTCTTCTTGTTCTTCTCTTCTTCTTCGTCTTCTTTTGCTGGTTTGGTTTTAGTGGGGGGGACTAGAGAATGTCACTTGTCAAACATAAATCTCAAAAGTCCGCATCTGAGGGGAGGGCTTGGGCTACAAATCTCTCACAAAAATGCTTTGCCGTGACGATTTATTGCCATCACGAATCACGCCGAACTAACGATAAATTCTCGAGGTTCCTTTTTTCTCTCTTCAACAGCAGCAGCAGCAGCAGCCAGAGCCAGCACACACTAGCACTTTTTTGTATGTACAAAAACGTACGTACTTCTTCTTCCTTCTTACTTCACTTCACTCTTCTTGTTCGTTACGACGAACAAGAAGTTTTTAATATATAAGTACATAATATTATATTATTATAACAACCGTTTTTGTGTATGTGTGAGTGTTGTATGTATTACTTACGGACGTTACGTACGTAACTCTTCGTTTACGGACTGACTCTTAAAAGCAAAAGGCAGCACCAACTCGCAATACATTTTTTTTATTTTTATGGCAATAACTATGAGAGATATGCATTGCAGCAGTCTCCTTTTCGTCTTTTTTCTTTCTTTTCTTCTTATTATTTTGGTGATGTGATGTGTGTGTGCCTGACTGCTTGAACTCACAATCAGAAAAAAGCAAGAAAAAATAGAGAAAAAAATATTTTGGTGAAGTACGTAAAAAAAAAAGCAGGGAATAGTTTTTGGCTCTATCTACACACGTAATATGCAATTTTCACAGGCATATATCATTTGGTACCTACAAATCCACCTATGGAATACGGATACATTCATACATGTGTACTATTTGGTATATATACAAATGCCGTCCTCGTGCTTGTATGTGTGTGTGTAGGCATACATTCTAGAGAGACCTGCTTCAAAGTGACGCATTACTTTACTTTTGTTCTCTCTCCGCTCCGTTTTTTCTCTATTCTTCTTCCACATTTACTTAACTTCTTCACATTCATTCTTCACAAGTCCGTCGTCGTCTGTCTGTCCATCTGTCTGTTTTGAGGAGATACATGGCACACTCCAAAAAAATCCAACAAAAGACCCAGCGCATAAAAAAGGCTCTCTTGCACACAGAGCAGAGCAGACGATAGTTTGTATTACAACTACATCTCCACCGGTGGTGGCGGTGGTGCTGATTGTAGTAATAGTTTGTATGGATCGCAAATTGTATCAGTTGCAGCCAGGGTGGCCGCACCACTTCTGCGACATCCCGTCAACATGAACAAAGTGAAAATTGCACTGCAGAAAAAAAATCCTTGTCGTCTGTGTACTTCTGGTCGGGTTGAAAGTAACCAGATAAAAATAGTAGAATCCTTTTCCAAGACTTTTCTGTACTAATCTTTGAAAATAGACAACACAGGAAGTGTTGTATGGAAAACAAGGGGGGAAATCAAGTGGAGAAAGGCAATGTACTTTCCATAAAAGCATACCTACATAATAATATGCAAAAAAAGAACTCCATTCCTGCTCCTTTTCTCCTACGTAAAAAACGCTAATGATGAGATGAGAGACCTTCTCCCACATTTGCGTGTTTATTTATTTACTTTTTTGTAGCTTGAGCTCTCTAAACGCTTTCTTCACTTTCCGATGTAGCAAAATTAGCGGGGCACTCTCGTTGCCAGAAACCAGACTTGTTTGTCTAGCACATCAACCCATACAGACACAAACACACAGACACACACGAGGAGAGGAAAGTATATACCATTATGTGGAGGATGAAAAAAGTGGTAAATTGTGTGTGTATTGGTACAAAACGTAGTTGTAGGAACGGAAGCATGATAGATACTAATAAGTGGTGTTGCTGGTGCTGGTGGTGAGTGGAATGGAACGGAGGGTCGAAGAGGAATGAAAGAAAATTGTGAGTTGGCTGAGTTTTGTCTTGACGGCATGCATGGTCGGCTGGCGCGGTGCGGAGTAAGAGTTATTTGGAGGGCGATGATCATGTTGATGACGATGATACACAGTCGCTTTACAAACTTTCGGCGACGGTGGTGGTGGTGGTGGAGGTGGTGGGTGTGATGGTTTGAGCGATACACGGCATACCCTGCCAGAGAGGTAAGTATAAACCAGGGAATTTGTAGCGGAGAGACGATAGAGAGAGCGAAAAGTAAAAAGCAAGTTGTTTCTCTCTTTGCGGGGAATTTTCGGGGAGGAGAAAATGAAAAGGTGGTGTGTGTCTCTGTATATGTGCGTATTTAGTGAGTAAAATGAGGGAAATGAAGTGAAGACAAAAGGGAGAACAGCGAAAAGAAATTGAAGGGCGAAGTATGACGACGA
>JAHZNE010000063.1:0-29463 GCA_027744055.1 Callyntrura sp. NNG-2020 | reverse complement strand
CCACACTTTTATGTTGAATTTCCATTTAGTTATCCTACGATTTCAGCAATAATGCAAAATAACACCCCAATTGCCTTCATTCACACGTTCATCCTCCAACAGCACATGATAATAACATATTTTTCCAATAGTAATTGACCAATGGTCAGGTCCTGTTAAGAAATTAAATCCAACAACCGAACCGAAGGGCCGATTACTAGTAACAATGCAAATGTACATTCATATTTATGTACACACGTTCCCGTTTGAGTTCCTTCTCTTATTTCATGGGAAATGATTGACACTATTGCATGTTATATTATCTTTGAATTCATTATTATAGCTGATGAATACCGCATATTGTTTCGTTGTTATTATTTAATTTTCAGTCACATACACGATACAACTCGTATAACGTAGATATGAAAATTTTTTTTAAATGCCGGGGCATGGATATAGCTACAAGCTAAGGCTAACAAAAAGTTTAATAGAAATATAACTTTATTTATATTCTCTCCTGTGTTCTTTCTCCTATTATAACGTAGCTCAATGCTAATGCTAACATAGGGCTCATAAAGTCTCGTGCGAAGTCTGAATGCGAATATCACGATAACATTGTTGGCGGTTTCATAGTAGTTGTTTATATTGTTCCTTAAACTTGGCAATTATTTAGTGGGAGCCGATTTGTACGACTGCACTTTTGTTCTTTCTGTCTAAAGTTTGTTTAGGTATTTATCATTATCGCTAGTCATAGTCATCATCACATGTCACATCACATTCTTTGGTAATGTGATTGAAGGCACAAGACACTAGCAGTAAAACTAATTGTAAATACAACTCGTTGTCTTTTGTTTGTAGATGATGCAGAACAAGCAACATGTCTGGGTCCACAAGAATAAGCTTGGAATGCTACCGAACGCATTTATAGTCTGACGGACAGTATAGACCTTTAAACATTTGAGACATTGCCACTTGAATGAAAAAATAATAACAATGAGTGATGTTGTGGAATTCATTAGTGCGCCTAGATGAAATACTTTACGTTGTATTAATCGTATATCGTATACGTGAAGAAATGATAAGCTAGAAAAGTGTTTTAGTGACATTATGATACTATAATTTGGTTCTGGTGACATCCAAAAAGTAAAATGGATTCAGGAAGCGGTTCCAATCAGCAACAGCGTTACTGCCCAACACCAATCATGGCGCCTCCGTCAGTTGCAACATCACCACCAATAATGAGTGGAGGTAATATAATGACTACGATACATCAGCAGACGCATCATCCTCCTCCCTCCATATCTCCTCATCCAGGTCCATATTATGGACATCACACCGCAGGAACAAGTCATTACCCCACACCCAGTCCAACTCCGCCGCCACCTCCAATGCATCATCAACAATATTATGCACACACACATTCATACTACGCACATGGATCTCATCAGCAAGCACAACAACAACAACAGCAACAACAGCCGCAACAATCTCAGCACCATGGAATTGCCAATACGCACGTGCCAATTAATACTGCACCGGGGACAGCTCAATCAACGAGTCAACATTCTCACTTGATGAGTCACGGGTCGTATCATCATCCACAGTCTCAAACTCATCATCAACAGTGGGCACCTTCAACTCATCCGCACCAACAGCAACCGCATCATTACTATCACCAGCCAGCACATCACCCACCATCGCAGCAGCAGCAGCAACCAACACAACAGCATGGGTATCCACCCCCACCACACAGCCCTTATTCCTATGTACAATCCCATGTTCCACCTCCAACACCTCCACCATCCCACACTCCTCATTCATCACAGCAACATCTCCAACAAGCTGTACAGCCACAGCAACATCAGCACCCCCCACAAGTGTCTGTCAGTCCCGGTCCTGTTCAAATGCACCAAACACCTCCACAGCAACAACCGCAATCACATGCGTTAATGAACTTATCTAGATTTGTAAGTCAGCAAAGTCCATCGCCTAGTCCCCGCGCCAGTCCAAGTTTAGCTCCCAGTCATCATTCACAGCAAATGCCTCAAATGGGACCCACGAGTCCGTCACCATTTAGTGGTCATATGGAACATCATCCCGGTATAAACGGCCATACATCAAATGTAGGCGTTAATAATAATCCCGTGATGTCTCCGCCACCTGCTCCTATACATACCCAGCAACCCATGTCACCCCCATCACCTGTGTCAACACCACAGCATTCGTTAATAGGTCCACCTCAGTTACCTTATAACGTCAATGGAGGTGAAATGTTGGACAGGTGCAGCCCTACTAAAATCAATGCATTGGGGTCCGGCGATGAACATGATAATACAATTGGGCACACTATCAATAAAACAGACTCTAGTTCAAATTCTAACAGCAAAGGACGTGACTTGCCTAGCGTGTTCTCAAACATAACCCCTAGTAAGATAGCAAGTATCATGAACTGTGACCTTAAGAAAGTTAACGCGTCGCCCGTTAATGTAACAAAACCGAGTAATTTAAACTCCAACTATAGTCAGAATAACAATTCTTCAATGCTAGCCAATAATGATGACAACTTTGTCAGTGAAGGCGGGTATCCGGGGGGCTCAAGTTCGTCAGTGACGTCTACGGATGCTCTTGAAACACAAGAAATTTTAAAGGACATGTGTGATTCAGTTCCAACGACTCCTATACCAAATGGAGGAAAAGGGACAAGTTGTAGTCCGTCGTCAAAACCAATTGGCTCTCCGTCGAGTTCCGGAAACGGCCATCAAATGATGCCAGTTAGATTGCAGGTAATATATTGATGAAATACCATCATCACTAGTTTTTTTTTATTTTTATTACAATTGAAACATGGATGTAACATTTGCTAACATTAACGCGCCGAGCTTAAATAAGTGGCGATGCGTCCAGCAACGCTGTTTTACTTACAGCTAACTTTGTGAGACTAGTTATATCAATCTATCCATACCACAAAACACCAATCGAAAAAAATCATCAACGTTAAAATTTTAAATCCTGTGCGGTGGTCAACTAGCGTCGGCCAAAACTCCTCCGAATTGCATAACTAAGCTACAGCCACGTAGCCTCTGTATGAAAAGCAAAAATTTGCATTAAATGAATGTACAAAATAAAATACAAATCATTGACCGCCCCCCCATTCCACCTTGTATAGATTCTATGAATGAACTTTTACTGTAATAGTAATAGTAGTCGATTGGCCAAAATAGAATTTCAAAATTATTTTATTTTTTGAGCTTTTGTTCGTACTGTCAGACATCATGAAGGGCTGCTTAATTTTAAGCGAATTACATAAGCCGTAAAGTGGAGAATGCTCATGGGAATAGCAACGACAGATAGACTGATTGCTTATAAAAAATGCTCACCCAATTCAACACCACAGCTCACATAAGTTATGTTACATAACACTCACAGCAGTAAGGACTTACAGTGATGCAGTAGTAAAAAATGGACGAACTGTCGGGGACTCGTGAGGTTTGGTACTAAAAACCTTTTTTATTTTATGAGCTTTCATATACGAGCCATCGGCGCCCCCAATCGATAATTTGCCTGGCCTGGTACCATAAATGGTCGATAATATTATATACAAAAATATAGGTTTACTTTGACCCCCGATATCCTCAAAGCTTATGCTTTGTGGGGGAAGGGGAAATCATTTTTATTCCATACATCTTGTGCGACGACCGATTACTGGACCACTCATTCATAAGCCCAGAAACCAAAATGTAGAAACTACATCACGCTTTCAGCTATATCGTTATCTCTGAAATTACAACACAAGTTTATTGGACTTGTGTGCTTGGTTCTTTATTTATTTGCCCATTATATTTGTATAAGCATTAGAAGGGCGGTTGGGTTCGCGTGGTGAGGAGCCGTCCATGATGAAAATGTAAATTAGTACGTACGTTCGCTACATTATATTACATTATGTAACATGTAAATGTAACTAAACACTTCACCACGACGAAGATCATGTGTGGCTGTGGCCACAGAACCAGGACGCGACTGTGATTTAGGTAGACTTCTATCAAGACTGTGTCTGTCTAACAAACTAACACCAAACACCATACAACGTGCATGCTTTTCGATTCCAATTCCCATTTTCATATATATTATATTTGCAATAGTGTTACACGTACGCTGCGCTTAATATATAACAAAACAACGCAACGTTAGTATATCTTTATTGTATTGCCACTATTGCCAGTAAAAAACTGCTCCAAAGAGTTGTAGCTCTTTATACCATTATACCTCACTCGACTCGAGTCACTCCAGTAGTGAAGTTACGTCCTTCATTTTGTGTCTACACTTCAAGCTTTTTCGTATACAAGTGGTACATGGCGCTTGGGCACAGTCTGTTTTTCGTACTATAATAATCTCTTTACTTCACTAGCTTTTTTGTTTGCGTCTGCTAATGTACTTTGGCGTACGTATAGTTTTCAAGCAGTAAACAACAGAAACAAGCAAAGAGCTAACGAAAAGGGTAACAAAATATGAGTTTGCCAAACTAGGCATTATATCTTTGTGAAATAGGTAGGTTTTATGTATGGTGAAGTTGCAGACTTTTACATTGTGTTGTATTATGTAGTTTCGCTACTCCTCCACAAGTTGCACCTGCCCTGTAGTATGTAAGTAAAGCATGAAAGTGGTAAAAAACAGTCATTTAAAGCGCTACTCATATGGAACACGTATTCTGCATTTAGGGTCGCATAGTGTGACTTGTAAGTTACAAGTTGTAACTTAAATTACTCTCGTTTTTTTCCGACTGGAGTAGTTTTGAAATTGCTAATAGCTATTTACACAAATTAAATAATTTTCAGTTGGGGCATTGAGTACACATTCTGCGTGTATTATGTAGTCAGCAGTCAGCATGTCTGTGGATGCATTACCACTTTGTTATACGACTTTGTAAGAGAACCAGTACACGACACTTTTTGGTACAGAGTATGTAACAAAACATGAAATTAGGTAATATTCACAATATTAGTGTGTGATAAGTGAGTACAATGTTGAGCAAAACTTTTATTTCATTCTTCTTCTAGATGATCTGTAATAAAGGTCTGGCAGTTACATAAAGGCAAAAATATATTTTTTGATTAAAAAACGATTTTCATGCTTATTTTTAAATTTATTATTGTTACAGAATATGCACAAGGGCGCTCGGACGAAAGCAAACATGAAGAAGCTCATGCAAGAGCAGCAGATTACGCCCAACGGCCAAGTGGTGGACGCTAACTCGGAGTTAGTTGTTAATAACGCCAAAGACGATGAATTAATGGATTCTGTAACACCAAAGCCCACACCTGAAAAGCCTGTCAAATCACCGAAGAAGAGAAAGACACAGCCTAAAGACACTTCTACACCAGTTCTACCCAATAACTCATTATTGCCAATGTCTCCAATAAACATGGATCTCACCGCGGACTCTTCCATTTCAGCCACACCAGTAATTCGTCCGGGATATACCAAGTCAGGCAAAAAGATCGGACGTCCGAGAAAAGATGCGACACAAGCTGGGCAACCAGCAGCAGTAAAACCTAAAAAGAAAAGGGAAGTCAAAAGCACACCAAAGAAAAGCAAGAAAGGGGCCCAGATAGAGTTAGCAGAATTGCCAGCAGAAGCTGAAAGTTTTGATAATGTACAATTAATGGAGAGTGAAATAGTTACCGCTCCCATTGTGAATGAAAGTACTCATAAAATCAAACGTAAAACTGTAAAAGCATCAAGAAAACGACCATCAAAGACAAAAGTTCGAAATGATGTAAGCGTGGTTGAAGAATTACCGGTAGAAACGGAATCTGATCTCGCCACTCCGCCATTTCCACAGGAGGAGGGTATGCGCCCTGTTGAAACACCTTGTAATGAGTTGTCACCAATGAAGAAAGTTAGCAAAAAAAGAGGTAAAAAGAATGTAGTAACGAATATCAACATTAGTACGGACTCATCGCCTGATTCAACGGTTCTTAGTACAATCCCGGGCTCAAAAATATCGGAACAAGAAGCAGAATCCGTAGCTTTAAGGGTTCAATCTTCCCCAATAACAATAAAGGGGAAAAGGAAAGGGAAAAAGTCTGTGGTAGCATCACCTGTAGACACACCAGAACCGGCTGTCAGTACTGCAAGACGCACAAAAATAGGCAGTACAGAAAAAAGAAGTCCAGTTAGATCAGTGCCAAAGGATGTGACTATTTCAATATCTCCAGAAAGAAGTGAATTGCCTAGACTAAGATCTCGTTCCCCAAAACAAAGAGAAAGTCCGCCACTGCGTATATCCAGCCCCAGGGCAGCTAAAGAAAGAAGTTCTACTCCTGGATCAAGCACGAACCAATCATCTACAACAACCAGTAGGTATAGAACATCGAAAGAGAAAGAAGTCGACGGTACTGTTACAACTCCATTGTCAAGCCCTTCAATACGAATTCCAAAGAAAACTCCTGAGAAAGACAAGGAAACTTTGGGTATCCGTAGTAGTAGTAGGCAAAAAGCCAATGAAACGAATCATATGGAAGTGCCCGAAGCCCCAAAAGATTTAATTAGTCTGCCGCTCGTTAAAAGATCTCGACAACTGTCCAAGGAATCTTTAGATTCTATTGATATCCCTAAAAAGGGTCGTCGAAAAGCTTTGTCTAACGAAATAAGGTTATCTAGTGATTCTGATAGATCTCCATCTTTTATAAGCAAGCGGGTGAGCAGACGAAAATCTGGATCAGTAACCGGATCCGTAGACAATTTGTCTTCTCCTAGCTTTAACCATACAAGCTCTTCCCTCTCTTTGATTCCATCGGAAGGTTCGTTGGAACTACCTTCAGATTTCTCTGCCATCAGTACATCTTCATTTGTGGAACAGCATTTAGTCTCTCCGCCAGTCTTGCCCGCACCTACAGTTTCAAATAAACGTCGTAAAACAAAGAAGGCAGGGAAAGCGAAGTCTAAATCCCGAAGAGTTTCTTTAGAAAATGTTCCAGAGCTGCTTACAGTATCGGCTGGTCCTTCTGAATCTATTCCTGTGGAAAATCAAACAGATTCATCTCATTTAGTAGAGCCCGAAGATGTTTTGGTGACAGGAAAAGGGAGACGACCTAGAAAACTGTCAACAAAGAAAGGAAAACGTAGAGCGTCAGCAGCTGCTGCTGTAACGACAAGTTTAGATTCTTCCTTAGGTCAAGGAGAGATTAATGACGATCATTCGGTACAATTATCTGGTAAGAAGGCATCACCAACAAAGCCCACTAAAAAAGTCACCGGAAGACCTAGAAAACAGAAGCAATTATCCAAACCAGGGGTTTTGAATATTCCCGTGCCTGCGATTCTGGGTTTGACGAAGAAAAACGTTAAGTTTAAAACGGAGGAGAAAGCACAGAAATTGACGAAAAAAATTACAGTAAAAGTAGCGGAGCCGTTAGACGTAGATCACAGTAGTAGCACGTATCCTGAATTCAAAGCTGATACTACGGTGGAAAATGTAGGAGATGGTCAATTTCAAGATACTGCCTCTACAAAGCGACGACGCTATTCTGTAACAAGTGCAACGAATACTCAGGTCAGTGCCAAATTAAATTTTGAACAAGAATCAGAATTGCAGAAACTGAAATCTTCACCTGCTGCATCTCACAGTGGTAACAGTCCATCAAACACTCCTAAAGCTTTGCGCAGAGATTCACGTTCGGTTAGTCGTGATTATGATGTATCTGTCGTTTTAACGGACATTGTACAGACATTTACAGCAGGAGATTCGTCGCTCCTGGGAATTTCTACTAGTTTTAGTCGCCTTCAATCCCCAGCTTCCACTTTTGTCCCTTCTCACAGTCTAGAGTCTCCCATTGAGCGAAATAGTTCAGGTAGTAGAATGAATGATGAGATGTCCACGAGCTCTGCTTCTCTACTTGAAATGCCAAAACTGAAGAAGAGAAAGCAACAAGGGGATTCCGACAGTGTGGATTCGCAATCAAAGAAAAAATTGGCGGCTATAGTACAACCAAATCCGGAATTGCAAGCCAGAAAAGCTAATTTGGAAGCGGAAATTGCGATGATGTTGTTGGAATTAAAAACAGGCACAAGCAGTAAAAGCCCAAGTCCAGCTAAATCAATTTCAAATGCAGACGTTCAAGATACGATCTCAAAAAAGAAGACAAAATCACGCAAAAGAAAGCATTCTCGAAGTTCTCGACGTTCTATTGATGTTTCTGCAGAAGTGGAAGAAAGTGTACCCGAAATACCTGGTTTAGATTTCTCAGTGCCCCCAGCAAATATTGATTCTCTGGCGACTACCACTCCTGCTCCTAAAGGAACGAAGCGAAAGGGCTCTAAAGGGCGGCGCTCCTCAAATGCTAAAAAAGCAAAAGCAGCATCATCATCCTTCCTTTCACTAAAAGGAGAAAGTATGGCTGGTTTACCAGAAGCACCAAGTGACAATATACCGTTACCAACAATGCCAGTGAAAGTTGCAAGAACCGTAGCCATTCCTACGGCTTCCAGTTTAGGACTCGATTCACCAGTTGTCGTTACCAAAAGCAAGAAAAGAGAGAAAAAGAATACTCCGATAAGATTAAAAACCCCCAAAGTAATTATTAGATCTCCTGATATCGTAACAATTACAATGGCTCCATCATCGACAACTTCTACGGCGCAACCTTCAACTTCAAAGGCAACGTCAGCAATAACAACAACAGTTGCATCATCAAGTTTGCCTCTTTCATCATCCACTTTGATGACTTCAACGAGCCTATTAGAGACCTCAACAAGTTCATTGTTGAACCAATCTGCTCCTTTAACCTTAAAACACAAACGAAAACAATCAAAGAAGCAACTAAAGCTTTCACTGGAGAGTAGCAACCAGAGTACAAATGGAATAGCAGTAACACCAGTCATGGAATCTGCCGAAAACGTAGAGGTTGTCCCGAAAAAGAAAAGACAGAAAAAGATGAGAGGTAGTGTTGAGCCAGTTCATGTAGCTGATGCAGTTCCATCGACCTCAACCGCTGCACTTGCGATGGTTCCAGTGTCGTCCACTTCCAAATTGTTTCCTTATCAGATCTCACCCAAACCTTATAAAAAACCTACTGTTTTTTGTAAATCCACATCTTTTATTGATACTGCAACTGCAAAGGATGATGACAATCAAAAAAAGAAAGCACTAGATGCACCGGCATTGAAAGTTGTAGGAGGACTAACCAAGTTCTACAGAGGCGGAGAAATCGAAGAGGTTGACCAGGATCCCAAACTTCCAAAGGTGGGGTAATTAAGTTTAATTGAAGTGGTTATTTCTTCATATTTGCCTTTTGTATACAATTGTTTTAGAACTAATGAAATTTTCCCCGTGAATGAAAAATACTTAAACAAAATTCTTTTTATGTGTTTTTAGGAGAAAGCCCAATTACAGACGGATAATGCTGTTCCGTGGATTTGTAGCTTTTGTCATCTGGGTCCACATTCTCAAAAACTGGGTGATTTATTTGGGCCGTACTTTGCAGATTTGCCATCAATTCATGGAAAACCTTCCTCTAAACGGGAAACATGGATGCATGGAGGTAAAAACCCTGATGCATGAACAGTTTCAATGTGTAAAAGACTTTGAATACTTTCTCCAGTATATAAATATTATACGTACATTTTTTTCTTTATAGACTGTGCACTGTGGGCGGGTAGTTTGCTGCTAATTGGTACTTATCTCCGGAGGCTCGAGGAAACGCTTCAAGATGCCGACCAAGAGACATGCATGGCTTGTGGGAGAAATGGTGCAACTATTGGATGCTTAAGGCGTGGATGCAAGAAAACTGTACATTATCCTTGTGCAGTGCGGAGGTTTTGGAAGATGGATGAACAAAACTTTCACTCATATTGTCCCCAACATATTCCATAAAATCAACTGAGGAAATGATGTGTTTTGGTTATACTCTTACTCTTCCTGTAAAGTAGCAAGTCTTTTGTTATAATGAATGATCTTTAATCAATAGTTAGTCAGTGTAAGTCTTGAAGTATCAATTGTTTCGGAGGAGTAATAACGGAATTCGTCATTGTTGGGCGATTTTTATTTTCCGAACTTAATTTAACTGTCTGAAACCAGATTGATCTTTCAGAGTTAGGATAGGATATAACCATATATAGTCGCTTTTACTCTTTAGGGTATATTTTTGTATATACAGAAACACTGGTCTACTTACAGAAACGATTTTTAAAGCCATCAAGTATTTTAATGTTTTATCCACAAAGTTAAAGGGAATGTGCTAAAGCGAAAAGAAAATTATTTTTTGTTTACCCTCTAGATTGGTATCTATTGTGCCACGTTCAAAATTATATTCGTTTTCTGTTAAAGGACAAGCGGTTTCCCTTTTTTAGAAAGAATTCGAATGTTTGGAATAAAAATTATTGCATTGTATAATTTTCTGAAAAGATTTATTATGTTACAACTATTATATATGTCGTTTTAGTCATTATTGTTATACTGAAATGAAAATCCTTGCGTGATAAAGAAATGTTTATTCTAAACGAGTAATTATTGGTATTTTCTTTATTTTAGTTAGTTAAAGACAGTCATCATAACATTATATGTACAAAAAGTCGATTTAAAGTTTTCCATCAAAAGCAAATGTCATTTTATACACAAAATAAACATCATCTTTCGCGAAACAATTAACATAACTCGTGTACGAGTTCACGGTAGATGACCGTATTACCACGGCTAAGCAATTTCCTTCTGGTGGGACGGTTATGAGTTGTTCCCCCTCTGTTGTAAGATACATAAGCGAACCACCTCGACACTCATCCCAATTATTCGCAAAATAAAACATTACGTCAACAAAGTTGGGTTCCTCTTCTGCCTCATCGCCAATGTCATCCAGTAAAGGTTTATTACCTGTCTGCTTTGTACCACCACTTTTCAATAAACTATAACAGCCTTGAGAAAATTTCTGCAAACTTGTTGTTACTCGATTGGTATCACAAGTTGTAAAAGGAAATTCTGTGATACTTTCAAGGAACTCAAGAAATTGCTTGGAGTAAAAAAACTCTTTTAAGGAATCAATTGTTAGTGCTGCTTCACTGGGCTCATCACCTGCTGGTATGGGTGGACCTGGAATGGCAGCTTCGTAGGACGCCACATTTGGAGGGCCACAGAGAGAAAAGACGGTTTTCGACACGTCAGCATCCACAATACTTTTACAAATCGTTTCATATGTACTATCACTGAAAAATCCTGGAACAAGTACTTCCGACTCCTCTGCAAGTTGTTCGTTTATTTCAGGATATACCTCTGGATTTAGATACATTTCCGCGCAAAATTTCTTCATAACTCCCTATATCCAAACCACAACACTCATAAATATTGGGGCAGCAACATTCAACATCAAAAAAGGGTATTGTGAAGCACATACATTTAAATCTTGGAAAGATTCCAAGACATTGCAGGAACGATCAACTTCAAACTCCACTTTGGGCCGGGGTAAAGGTTCTCCATAAAACCAGCCACTAAGGGCTAGCCGTTCTTTTCCTTCTTGCATCACCTCACTAACCTAAACAAAGTTATCGTAAAGTTATGAGATCGGCATATCGGTCAACTAATGCAAGCGCAATTTAAAATGATTTTTAATAAACTTGTTTGAGAAACAGTTTTTTAAAATTTCGTATACCTGATGAAAAGACGTTACTCCAACCTCGAAGAACACAAATTTGTTACAAGCAGGAACAATCTTCTTTTTAATTCCTTCAGGGTGAAATGAATCTGAAACAAGTTACAGTATTTAATGTAATTATAATGGCAAATAACACATGAATAATTAATTAATGGTCATATATAACATATAATGTATTATCAACATACCAGTGGCGGCGAATAGATCCAATGTGCCACCGTAATCTTCCTGCCAGTCCTCAGAAAGATACCATATGAAGGCAATACGTCTCGAATCCAATTCATCATCGTGACATAATAAAAAGTCTACAACAACACAAATGGTAAAAATCACATTATTGAATACAAAAATAAAGAAGCTATACACACTCTGCTGTTACTGCCGTAGTATGGCTTTACAGCTAAAGTATTTTTGAATTCATCAAAAAAGGTACACAAAAATTGCTCTGTAGTTTAACCTGTTTTTCTGTAAATAGATAGAAACATGTCAATAGTTTGATTTAACGGCAATCCTGTAAGCTCCTTCATGAACGGCAGAACTTTATCCTTCAAGTACTCACTAGGAAAATATTTTACATGATTACTTTTACTGTTGTATATAATTCCTTCAATTCATTCATCCATTGTCAAATTTTTAAATCAATATTTCTACATTATAACAAGAAACTCATTATAAAAGACAAAGTATATAATTGACAGTAAAAATTCATATTTACCTAATGGAAAAAACATGCGGGTCAACAACTGCGTTTAAGTCATCTGACTGATTAAACTGAAATAAATCACTCGCTTTCTCGTGAAACTCAATTTTGGAGAATAATTTTTGAAATTCCACGACGAAATCACGGTTGCCCACAAAGTCACGAATTTCTCCATGTCGAAAAGGCTTTTGAAAGAACTGTACACCATCATCTGCAAAGTATAAGAAATATTTCATAAGAAACGCCATAATATATTAGGTAGTGCAGGGATAAAAAAGTTAATATTTCAGCTTAACGGTAGATACGTTAAAACTGAATTGCCCCTTGACCTTTGATGGGAATGAATAAAATACAAGATGGCAATTAAAATAAATATACCATCAAAATCTACTGAGGTTTCCCAGCATTTTCTTGCAGCTTCTAGTTTTGTTTGCCTCTGTGGATCGTCGATGGTAAACCAAGAATTCTCATCAATGGTATTGTTGAGGGCGACGCTACTCTGTTTTTCCAAAATTTCACCACCATCACTGTTTGCTACTGGATCCTTAGGGGTATTGTTGGTGTCCACCACGGGTGGGGGCTCCTTCCCATTACTTGACACATTTTCAACACTTTCAGCACTATCGCCTAATTTTTGACGCTTGTTAGCACTCGGAAAGTGTTCCGCTTCACTTGACATAATCGATGTCAGTTATTCCAAACAAGACGTCTCTCAAACTAAAACGCGGAGATTCATATAAAATCAGGTGAAATTTTAATGGTGTCGACAAGGATGGAAAACTGCTGCGGTACAATACGAAAGGTTAATGTAGTTATGTTTTTAAAGTACGACCAGTGCGTGGACTGTGGACATCAACAACATTGCTCATTCTCCATCACCACACACACGGCTGATGTCGGTCTGCGCTTTCACCGCGTACACAACAGGTGTAATATGCAGCTTATTTCATCAATGCAATGCAATGGACTGAAAGAGTGCAAAATGCACTAGTGCAACAGTAGTGCAGTACAAGCAAAAGAATGCATACATTGCATTAGACAAGCAGAGGTGGACCGGTTTCCGGTAACATGAAAGATAATGCTTCCGGTATCCGAGCAAATCATTATCGGATTTCGTCTTCGCAATGCTACTGCAGGAAATCGGAAGCCTGGATGCCAAGCTTTCTCTATAAAATGATAACCACGCCAAAATTTTGTGCAAAGAGAAACCTTGAAGCAAATGTTGAGTTGAGCAACAGAGGATTTATGGTAAAACATAATAGGGTGGAATTTTCACAAACCAACAATATCCCTACAAGGGACTTCATTATTTCACAAATCATGACGGCATGGACTGAAAATACTGCTACACACAGTTTAGCAAAATGTACACTTTCATATAATGGCGTACTAACATCTTTTTTGGTTGTAATTTTATATTTATTCATCTTTATTTACAAAATTAGATAAAATAATTATTTTTATATCATTTGTTTATTGACTAACGCTAAACTGGGCATCAAGTTTGGTTAGCGCATTGGTAGCATAAAAAGTACTTTAAATTTCGAACGGCAAACTAAAGCCAATGAAGTGGTAGAGCAGAGAAAATCCCAGGATTGTATCTGCATGGCTGCTGCAGCGTTTAAGAGAAAAAATGCTTTACCTTTGCGCTTTGCTTTTTACTGACATCTTTTCAGAAAATTTGATGGTGTTAGGTTGAATAATGATTGTAAGCAGTCAAATCACTAGCCAACAACCAACAGTTTTTTTGTGTTTATACAAAAAGTTTGTGTACTGCTGTAATTCATGAGCCCAACCAAGCCTACATGCATGCCTCATGCATGCCTTATTTATTCGATGCATGACGTCTTGTATATCGAACGAGTAAAATAACCTTTATATGAAATGGGCTGCGGCCAAAACAAAACAAACTGCTTATATAATGTTATAGGAAATAGAATAAGTGATTTTTCGGATTGGAACGCTGCCAATCATCATCCTTTGTCCCCTTTTACATTTTTTGCTGCTGGTGTTCCTGTCGTTATGTGATGAGATGAGATGCCATACTTAAGATTCACAAGGAAGAAAGGTCGCAAAAAATTGACGATTGAAATGATTGTAAATGAAACCATATGTAAACATGATTTTATTTTTTTAACATACAATTTTGCTGTGGCACATGTACGTTTATTCTTAAAACTCCATGCGTATAAATATGAACATATCAGAGGAGTTATTTATAACTTAAGTAATTTTGTATCTTTCGTATCATCATAATATCAAAATTATTTTGGTTTTTACACATAAAGTAAGTCAAACAGGAGTCAGCTACATAAATCAAAAATTACTCCTATCAATTCCTATACTCCATTATATACACTATTGTTTTGATGATAAATAAATATAGCTGATAGCTATTTTAATAAATAGCATTTTGAGCTTAACTTTTATAGGGAAGTACAAATGGCATATATATTGATTTGCCTAAAGCATGTAAGTTGTGAGAGAAGCTATCTCTCATTTTGACATGACACTAAAAATTTAAAGAAGTACCCTGTAGGCATTGTCTAATAGACCATAGAGTATAATTACGGAGGCACTCTTCTCGAAACAGAGTTCATAGATTTCATCACAGACATATTGCAAGTACTTCCGAAGACGTGGATGTCTATATCAAAGGAAAACGAGAAGAAAAATTGCATTTGGCTGCCTTTTCCGTTACATGAAATATTGGCATAATATATTTGGCGTTGGCAGTTGGTAAATCACTTACTTCTCAATAACGTCACTCACGCCTTTGTAGAATTCATCTTTATCTGAACTAACCAGACAGGCTGCCAAAGTATTTATTACAGAACTGTTGACGTCCAATCCGAGAACTTCAATATGTTGTTGCTTAGCCAGCTTGGGGAGAACATCCGTAATGTGATGCATAACCTAAAGGTTTGAAAAAAATATGCTACATGAGACTTCATTTGACAATTTGGAATAATAGGCATACGCTCTCCTACTAATTCATGTGATATGAAACTAATGAAACATCAACGCTTTCTTTTACACTTGCAACGTGCCTGATTTTCATATCGCTTCTTCCAGTTGGCTAATTTTTCCTTTTCCTGTACCACAAAAGAAATATTAAGCAAAGGCGGAGCCGTATTGTTGGCCACTACGGAGTTTGAATTGGAGTCTGCTCCGATAGAGCTGCTCATTTTTAGACTGAGGCTTTCACTTCTATTGATTCCCACGCAGCTTGAGCTACTGTGTAATTCATTTGACACATGTCCATAAACTTTCTTACTAATAAGTTCCACTGCTTCTTGTCTGCTCATTTTACGCTCTTGAAACCTAGGACCGAAAACCATTTTAGTTTGGTTCAAAAAATATCAGAATTGAAGCACGCACAAGATCAACACGATTTGTTTAAGCTAGCAGTCAGTAATTCTTCACTACTCATCCTCATCTGCACTTTCCATCGAATCAGTAGCAAACTTACATTTCCCGTTCCCACATTTTTACGCGCAAGTTGCTGTAGAACTCATTTTCTTTCAATATTATCATAAAAAGAGCTCCCATTTCCTTGCACTGTTCTTCCGCAGCTTCAAGCGTCTGCCAATATGAAGATAAAACAGTAAATTAAATACCTCTCTTGGCTTTACACTCAAATCGCGTGCGTGATTAATCCATTTAGAATAAATACGAATAAATCAAAATCCAACTATAATTAATAGCCATTGTCATAATTTTAATAATTAACCCCTCTGTCGCCTTACCTGTGAACATTCTAAAACAGTGCATCGAATGCCATAAGACCACAGTTCCCGCATTAGCTCTAACTTCTCCTTTGGCAAGGGATGACCCACGGAGCATATTACAGCATCGACAGCTCTAGTTCCAACCCGATTCCATTCTGCACAATCTTCGCCATCATATCCAGCTACTCAACTTATCAAATGAAATACTGATACCGACGCCACATTGACTGTTTTCTTTTGACGCGTGAGCTGATCCTTGGTCCGATTCTAGTGCCAGAGCAGATCTGCATTTTCAAGAGCATTTTCTGAATTAATCATTTGTTGGCTTGGATGAAGGTTTATTCATTTCATATTGTAAATGTAGCCAATCTTGTGTAAATCATTAAGTCAGTAGTGTCCATTTATTTCGAGTGAGAGTAATGAATACGGAAATTAGCAACGTGCATAGTATTATAAACACTGCCCCGATTTTTCAAATAGCTAATTGCCCCCAACTCGGTCGCTATTTGATTGCGGCAACAAATATTAAAAAGGGGGAAGTCATCTTAACGGAACAACCTCTGGTCAGTGGACCCATAAAAGGATCAAATAGTCTGTGTCCAGGATGCTATGGGACGCCGACAACAAATGTAAGCTAGAGTATTAAAACCGGCACACAAATTACTAATAACTTTTAAAAACACGTGCCCTTTATGAGAGTTGCTTCATTTACAGAGTCCTAACTTTTGGTCAAATGTATATAACATGATTTAGGAAAGCGAAAAACGTACGGTCTTGGTACGAAATGTATTATAATTCACCTAGAAATTCTAAAAATTGAAAATAACATGGCGTGTCGATATTTGATCATAAGATAGCGCGGTATATCTTATACAAAGCAGATTGATTTATATAAAACAATAATTTATTTAACTGCCACTTCACGACCGAAACGTTTCGAATCTTCAAAGCGAAACGAATTTTCTTCAAAATGCATGCCTCAAATTGTAAGCGAGAGAAAGCAGTAATTAGCAATGCTAGCACAGCCGGTTTTGGGGCAATATGATACGTGACAAACTTTTCAGTTCCAGTCCCATTACTTATTTAGCGACATTTGTCAACTGAATAGTCCACACTAGGCATATAACTTTACTGACATATAATACGTGTTTTACTTCCGCTGTTTAGTGTTCCGCATGCAGCTGGCCGATTTGCGGTTCAGACTGTCCAGGAGGAAAAATTCATCAACAATTTGAGTGCAAACTCTGTCGTCTCAAAATTCCAAGTGCGGAATTCGAGCAAGAATATTGGGGACGTTTGTCGGGTTGTTTGATGATAGTCAGATGTCTTTTGCTCAAAAGAATCGATCCGAAAAAATGGAACAGTTTCTTAGAAATGGAAACAAATTGGGAGCAATGGCTTGGGTATGAATTAATGGGAATTGAGTCGGTACATGTTACAGGATGTATACGTTAAACGCTTTGTGTTTAAGAGTTAATTTTGAAATACACTTACAACCATAAATTCTAGATCCCCTCTTCAAACAACAGCCCAATATATTGTTCAGTTGTTACGAAGTGAATATGAACTAACGGAAGCAGAATTCCCAACCCCGGAAATTCTTAAAGTACAAGCTATATTAGATATCAACGCATACGAAGTTCAGTTGCCTGAATCTAACATTCAAGCTGCTTACAAAATTGCCAGCTTGGCAGAGCATAATTGTATTCCAAATATACATAAATCTATTTGTGGTAAGTTACTGGGTAATTTCACGTGCAACAGGAAAAAATCTCAACGTGAAAATTATAATTATAAAAGAATTTCAACTATTTTATCAAGGTGACACGTTGGAATTAATTTTCCGCGCGTCTTCCGACATTCCAAAAGGGACTCACTTATCAACTACTTACTGCGATGTGTTATGGCCGACTTGGCATAGACAGCAGTATCTACAGTGGTCCAAATTTTTCACGTGCTCTTGTGAGAGATGCAAATCTTCGACGGAACTGGAGTCTCATTTAGCCAGTTTTGTGTGCATGATATGCTATAGTTCCAATCAACAAGTGACAGCATCACTCCCACTTTTCAAGAGCCCAGACAATTGGACAAATGTTTTAAAGGAGTATATTTGCACCGGTTGCAACGCTCAATTTCCAGCAATCGAGTGCCAAATGACGTTTAAACAGGCAGAAGATGAGTTGACCGAGCTCGACAAATATGCATCCCCAGAGACTATACCAATTTTCGAGGTAAATTGGAATAAATAATATTTTGCCGATTGTCCACGACATTCTGAAATTTCATAGACTTGCCCATATGCGTTTTCTCAATTTACTGTGCCTTGTTAAAGCAATTGGTTCTATAATTAATTAGTTTATATGAAGCACACATAAATATAAAAAGTGTTGAGTAATTGTGTATTTAACAAAGATTTTTTTCTGTGACAATTAGCAATGGCTGAGGAAATGGACAGTCATTGAAGACATTTTAGAATTGGTTGAGACAAGTGAAGAAAAGCCCGATGACAGAAATGAAATCGACGCTGAGCAGTTGGAAATTCCTAAGCGAAGGAAAACAGAAACGTGCTATGCAAGAACAACGCTCTTGTTACATCCGCAAAACTCTTTGGTGCTGGATGTTTGCCATACCTTGTTTCTGTTGTATCCCAAAGAAAACAATGGTTTGCAGCAAATGAAGCGTAAAGAGTTCTTTGGAGCACATCTTCTCAAAGCAACGAAACCATTATTTACAGGTTGTTTTGAAAAAAGTGTTGATGAGTTCAGCACGTACTTTTAGTTGGAAAAAAATAACTTTTATGAGTGTGTAAACCGATCCTAATAGATGATGTACTAGTAAATAGCAGACGTGGTTTCAAACAACTGACGCTGACATCCTATCACAGAGAACTCATTCATACTTACCAAAGTGTTGTATTGTTTTATAGGCATTTCCAAGTTTCGTGGGACTATTTCCTACGAGTTGGCAATGACAAAGGCAGCCATCCTAGTTTATCAATTAGAACAAAATGGACTGACGAGTAATTTACAGCACTTGGCAGAGGTTTTTATTTTATTTTTTTTTATTGTTCTCTTTTTTATACCACGGCTCAAATGTTTATGCAAGTTTACTCTTTAAGTACTACTAACTAATTGGAAGTAAATCTGTCTCTGCGAAAAGAAGCAAAAGCTTTTGTCACTGACGCCTACAACAAAAACAGCAACCTTTATGGCATGCTTGCAATCTAAATTGAACATGCCGTCTTTAATACGTGTTTTATATTTTTTTCAGGAGGCATTGCAACTGTTAAGCGAGTCTCTCGACCTGTTAAAGTATGAATCATTGGATCAACCTGAAGGAAAATTGGTCGAAACCGGTGCTAACCAATTTGAACAACTGATGTCATTCTTATTAGAAATATTTCCATCTTTAAAACGTTATACCGTTAAACACATGTAATAAATGAATTGCTTCAACTACGTTGATAAGATAATAATGCGTAGCCTGTTGCTGCAAGATGTTTTGACGGAGAACAATTTGTAAGCTAATGTCTTGTCAAGGAGAATTTTGTGCAAGATGCAAAATAAAATCGGACTTACCTGTAGCTTTCAAGTAGAGCATCGTATCTACCCCCAGCAGCAATGACATCAACTGTCATTTTATTTTTTCTTCTCCGTAAGTTACAGACCACTTGAAACAAAAGACCACTGTAAATGTGGCTACCAAAAACCATTGTTGGAACAATTGCCAGTCCATACTAAAACAGAAAATTACACCAAAATTAACGGGATTAAAACTTGCATGTCACTTGAGTTGAAGGTTTAAAATAAAAAGCAGGGATAAAGCACAAACCTTAAAACCCAGGTGTTCTAGATTGTTTTTTAAAATCTCCAGTTCATGCAAACCAGCTTTAATCAACGATGCCGCTTCACTCTTCCGTTTGGTTATGCTCTTTAAAATATTTGAGACTTTTGGCAGAGATCCTTCCACTTCCATTAAAGCAAACAACATTGTAATAAAATGCTCAGAAAGCCCTCGGCTGCACAGGTACGTTTGAATTTGCGATTTTGAACTCGAACTGTCAACCTGAAATTTATAGTTTCCAAATAATGTTTTGCTTACAATAGAGCGTATGTCTCTGTCTTGGTGTCTCATGAACAATTAACTCAGGAAAATGCATTATACATGTTTAGAGACCAAATCAACACTAACCGTTTTAAAACTAGTATTTGGGCATACTTACTTTAATTTCTGAGAGTGTTTTCTTAATTGACTCATGATGTTTAGCGTCAATGCCATGATGAATTAAAAGACCTTCTAACAGTTTGGTATGCCCCAAGCGAATAGTACACTGCTTATTCTTTAACCACGGAAGTTCTTGAACTACCTCTAACACTATCGATATTATTTCCGCATCAGCTATCAGGCTACCTGTAAGAACAAATAAATTGTCACGAAACCGATTACACTAGCGAAAGGCAATACATGGAGGGAAAATAATTCCGACAGTTTTTACCTGGGGTGCAATCCACAATGTCAAAAGCGCATTCTACCAGCTCTCGCGGATGCAAACCATAAATCTTCCTCTCCCTGAAAACTTTCTCTATCGAGTATCTTTTCATGTGTGTAATGTTGTGCCGACCAATGTATCGGGCAAAAGGAATCCTTAAATCGTGTGGGAGAGAAACAACATTACCACTATGACACATCAAATTAACCGATGTATCATTCTCCTCACAAAATTCAGGTCGTGGCATCAAAATTGGGGTAGCAATCTCAACTCCACCATGCTTTTCGAAGACTTTTTGTACTGTTAACTTGAGTTTGTGCAAGAAATGGTAGCATTTTAAATAATTTCCACTTGTCGGGAACCGTGTGTTTTCCATGTCAAACGTAAAATCCTCCCCCGGAGTTACTTTCTGGAGAAAGCAGGATGCAATAAGGAACTTGTAGGCTTTGCTCTGGGAGTTTTTAAGTGTTCTTGAAAAAATATCACGTAACTCCGCCTCCTCCAAATGGGGAGGAGGAAGATAATCAGACTGTAACAACTCCAACGATGTAGGACGACTACTTGAATCGTGATTAAGTAACCATCTGAAACCCATATTGAATAAAAATGCTCTAAATGTATAAAGTATTGAGATTACGAGTATTAAAAGGAACGTTTCAACTACCTTGATATATGAGTAATTTGTGGCATCAAGTACTCGTCAAAATCTTTGGGAAACACAATATTGGATTGTCGTAAAGCTGTTATTACTCTGACTCGTTCCATTGCCGTAGGAGAAGGGCGATAAAACATTTCAAATAAAATAATTCCAAGGCTGTAAATGTCCACTTTCTGCATACAAATCATAATCAAGTTCACAGTAAAACTACACTGCAAAGAAACTGACAAGACAGGAACATACAACATTCCAAAAATTGATACCAACCTGGTTATATGACACCTTAATTGCTTTTGTTATAAGTTCAGGAGCTACATACAACGCCGTACCAACTTGTCCAGTTTGAGATTCTTCTGGGAAATCTACAGATTGCGGGTCATCATGTTTTTCATGGAACATTTCACCAGCCGACAACCTGTTAAAGTAAGATGAAGGGTACAAATAGTACACGAACGAATGTGACAGAACCATATGTATGGTTTAAGCTATGTAGCATATAAACGAAGCATGCACAATATAATATTTTTTCAACGAACTTAGGCACTATACTGGACGTTGCAAGACCGAAGTCGCCTGAAAAATTGAAACAAAATCATACAGATTACTCACTCTATTCAAACTTTGGCACGATTAAACCCGTATGTGTGCCTCAACCAAAGAATTTTGTCGTACCTATTTTCACATGATCCTGGAAGTCCAAGAATATATTGACAGCTAAAACAAAAGTACACATTCATTATTTTTAAAAGTAAACAAATGAAGTATAAATTCATATCAAAGCAATTCCTTGCACAAACGTTTTAAATCTCGGTGAATCATTCCCTGCTGATGAATATGGACTAGACCTTCAACAATTTCACGAAAAAGCCGCCATGCTCGATCAGTATCTTCAAACAGATTGTCATCGATTGCCGTTCTAAATTTTGAAAGTTCTTAACCTTAATATGTATTGTGTTAGAAAGTTCAACATCTTTGTATGTACGTGACAATTTTATTACCTCAACGTGCTCTTCTCGCAAAACTCCATCTGAATGTACATATATTGAATTTCTCGGGGAATATGAAGATTAGCAGGGGAAACACTTGCAATTTTATTTACAGAGTTATCAGTTGTGTCTACTGTAAATTTTTTCGATCTTGACGATTCCTCGGCAGTATCATCAGTTTCACTTAAACCATTCCTCCCGGAGCAGCTATCACTTTCGAATATCACACCTTCCGAGTCATCGTTTGTTAAACGACTACAATCAAAAGTGAATAATGGCGATTTATTTCAAAACTATTTCAAATCTTACTAAAATAAATGTACAACTTACAGAAACGATGTTCCAAATAAATCTACCTCATCGGAACTGTCTTCGGAATCGTCAGCATCATCAGCATCATTAGCAATTGAAATGCTCCATTCTGAATCTTTTAACGGCGGTGCCATATCTTCAACGTCATCAAACATGCCTAGCTGAAAATCGAAAAGAAACAAATTTCACACCCAGTCAGAAAGTTTTCCCGCAGGAGGTGTACAAATTATTGAAATTATTAAACTTAACATTGACTGTAATGTCTAAATAAAACCTACACTGTTTTGGTTGACCGTTCCTTTATCCAATTTAAACCGAACGCTAGGTTCTTTCAAAGGTCTTTTTTCAGCCGGGGAAAATGGGTCTGGGTCCGTGGAATATGTTTCCGTTGATGTTTCTGTTGTTTCGTCATCTTCCTCTACTGTTTCTATCCACGAGTTAAAATAACGCACTACATTTTCATGGTTTAACTGCGAAAGCAACTTAACTTCACGGGTAATTTTCTTATTTAGCTGCCTGTTTCTTGGATTAAGCTTGATCCGCTTTAAAGCATATATTCTGCTATCTAGCTTGTTTTTTACCTACAAATTTTTTTAAAGTGAGTGTTCACAGATAGCAATTTCATTCATCTACATGCATGTTTCAATATTGAAAAATATTATCAGCAATTACAACTAAGCATTGTAAATACGTACCTTCAGAACATCGCCAAATCCTCCTTTACCAAGGAACTCCATAACTTGAAATTCATTATGAAGTCTAGAATGTAAAGAAATTGGAATGGTAGAAACTATTTTCGGAGGTAGGGCAGGGTCTACGTCATCATTACTCTCTTCTTCATCTTCTTCCTGTGCAACAAATACAAAATACATTAATTGCTTGAACTGTAACTATAATTTTTAATGAAATTTCAGCAAGCCATTACCTTATCCGGTAGAGTTGATGCGGCAAGTTGAATATTTGGACCCTTCTTGATTGGCATTTTCAAAAAGGGATGGTTTAGCAGCTGCGTGGAAGTCCACCGATTGTTTTCTAAGGTACTCAAGCATCTACATAGTTAAGAGAACAAATTTATGAATAGCAATAAATAAAAAACAGTATAAAAACCCACTGAAGTAACCCCCTTTACCTTTTTAGAAAGTCTTGTAATTCTTCAGGTATCGATTGAGGTATTTCAGGTCCATCGACATACTTCCCCTTCAGTAAACTAAGTAGGATAAGACCAAGTCTGTAAATATCACCCTTCTTTCCTCCTCGTCCTACGGATGGTGGGAAAATATCGTCAACTGCAGTATTTGGATGAACAAGCTTGTGGAGCTCATATACTTTACGTTCAATTCCATAATCACACACTTTTACTTCGTCTGACAAAAAACCATAAAAAAGCCAATTTATTATCGAGATATAACTTGTCTAAAATAATTCTTCTACTTTATCATCAAATAATGACTACCTCCAACGTCTAAGAAAATGCTTGTGTCTCTTAAAAAACGATGGGCTATATTGTTATCGTGCAAAAATTTCAGTGCTTCTACTACTCCATTTGTTATATGTCTTAGAAGAGGGAGCGCCATGCTGCACAACTGTTGAGGATCTTGCAGATATGATTTAAGCGAATGTCCACGTACAAACTCTTCTATCGAGTAGAGATAAACTACTCCCGTTTCATCAACAGAAGGACATATTTTCATGCCATAGTAAAGAACTGTATTGGAATGTTCCAATTTTTGCATCAAGTTTGACTCTGTCTCAAGAGATTGTAACTGAAAGTTCAGGAGTGGTTTTTAATTAAAACCGGATATATACAACGAAACATATACATAAAAAGGGTCTTGGGAATAGATTTAAGGCTTCACCTGTTTAAGTAATCCATCTATGGTCGAAATATCTCCAGTTCCAACTGATTTTCCTTTGCGATCAACAGGTACAACAAATCGCCACTCGTAAATAGCAACCAAAGTTCCACTCTTAGATATTCCTGCATAAACTGTACTCCCCCGATTGCTACGACCTGATAATGAATAATATATGTGTTCATAATGATCTCCTAATTTAATGTGTCGGGAAGCTGCGCTGAAAAGAATAGTTGTTTTGATAATAAAATTGTTACCTATTATTTCCCCCTTATAATAACATTGTACTGATTTTCCGCTCATAACTTCCAACAACACCAAATCTGATCCTTCGGATAAAGAAGAATCACTACCTTCAGAATTACTTCTTCTTCTTCTACAAGAAATGGAGCGTCTTTTCCTTCGTCCTACCATAGGCGGCTTTACACCGCCGGTATAATCAGACTTCGTGGGGGAGGAATCAATGTTGTCATATGGAATAGCGTCATTCTGTTGACTTCTCCAGAGTTCTCTTCGTCGCCTCTGTTCTTCTCTCATTTCCTCCTGCTTTCTAAGTATTTCTTCCTTAATGGCAAGCCGCTGAAAAGAAAATGATTAAAAAATATAGCTTTTGGGCTTTGATTTATGCTTGTTCACGTGCGGAGTAAAATAAGGATAAGCTATATGAAGAAAGTTTGTGAAATGATACTGTTTGTGTTAATACTGTGCGCGATTGTCTTTACCTCTTTCTCTTTAAACATCATTTGCATCTGCAAATTTCGTTCTTGAAGTAATTTATTTCGCATCAGCATTTCATCATGGAAGCTTCCTGTTGGTTTCTTTTGATGCGCATATAGAAATTCCTATTATTATAAAAATGTCTCACATTAGTACGGAAAATGCAAGTGTAAGAAATCCTNTCCTAAATTGCATTGCATTTTGCATTTTAAAATATTCTTATTTACCTCAGCCATTAATAGGACAGTATACATCATAACTTCGCCAATATTCTCTGTGGCCTTTTTCTTTAATTCTGTGGTGAGCTCTTCAATTTCTTGATCACGCAAGCCTTTACATTCCTTTATTGCCATTTTTGGTATACTGTAAATATATTTCATTATGAATCAAAATCAAACATATCATTGTTGATTGTAATTTTTTCAGACAAATGAAACGTCACAGCAAACATTCATTTGCCATTCTATCAGCATTCATGTGAATGGATTATTGTACAATAGAACAAAACTACAGCACAATAATTGGCAGAAAAATATCTTAACTGAATAAAAGAGACTTTTACTTACACTTTAGGGTACATCGGCGGAAACACAACTTTCAGTTTTACGAATGTTATGTTTTCCAATGGAGCTCCACCACCGCTACTGCCTCTCTGAGGGTACAAGCTGATTGTAAACTGAGGAGTGCCCGATTCCTCGACCTCAACATCCCCCGGGTACATCGCTTTAATTGCTTCAACTTCCTCATATTGACTGACAATCAAGTCCTCCTCAGACATTTGACATCACAGGACAAACGCACAGGATACAGTAATCTCAGCTTTTACAGCATTGAATTCAGAACTACAGTATATTTTGAAGTACGCCCCATCCACCATCCATTATAATTAATAAGTACAGACACCGGACTATGCAGTGACAATGTATTTACTGTCAATTATCTGTCACAATATTTTAGTAAATGACGAAGAGCAAACTGACTGAAACAATTGCTTTCGAACAATGGAGAAAGGGCAAACATCAAGAGTCTTTGAAAATCAAATCGATTGAGCTGCTTGCACCTTTGAATTACAGTTATTCTTTCATTGCGGTCAAGATTTTACACGGTTCCTCTAAGTAATGTCACACCAGTCTTGTCTTCACTCACATAATCCGTCATCAATCATTTTCGACTTATTTTTTCAGAATGCACTTGCGCTACACAAACTGTCCAAACTACTAAGTTATATTGCCAACTGCCAAGTTTGATTAAATATTTTTAACATCTAATGATTTCGTTGCTTTTAAATTATTGTTGATTATCTATATTGCGTTGTTGTATGAATTCTGTTGTTATCTGAGAGTCTTATATTTACTAGCACGTACAGTACAAGTGTACATGTGTTTGTCATCTGTTTCGGCTCGATGAAGTATTGCAGTTTGGACTGTAAATTTTCTATTGCGTATTGGGTACCGAAACGAGCGAACGAGGTAAGAGAATAAAAGCGAAAAGCGAATGCTTTGTCTTGGTACATTAAAAAGCTTTTAGTGTTGTCATTGTTGGGAATGAATGAATGAGAGCGAAGCAACAGCTTAAAAAACAAAACACTTCGTTTTGTTTTCTTTTTCTTCCAAAATCGATTGCAATTTGCAGAATGGAAAAAAATGCGACAGGTCAGTGCCAGGCCGCCAGGTCACTGCCCGAACTAGTTGGAGCATATTTTATGACTCCATGCCAGGTCAAAACCAAAAAATGGTGCAAAGTGTTTATAATGGTTCCCCTCAAGAAGTGAGTGGTCCTTATCGCCATAAAAGAAGTATGCGCAATATATTCAGTATAGCATATATGAGATGTAAAAAATTCGAGCTCCCTGAATTGTCTTTATTCTTTATTTTTAGATAAAAACTTTTTCACGTGATAAATGTTATATGATATCATACATAAAATTATTATTGAAAAACAAACATGTATGGTCTAAATGCGTTGGATCACGCTTGGTCACAATGAAACTTATTGTATTTAGTTAATATATAAATAACAAAATACGATTTTCAGTCGTACAGTAAATTTGAAGCAACTAAAAGCTAAAAACTACGTATGAAATCAACGTAAAATATGTAGGACAAATAAAAATAATATGAACTAAAACCTAAGATGTTTAGATAGAACAACGCAGGTGGCACAAAACGTTGTTATTATATAAGGATATCATCATCATCTCGATTGTACAATATATGAAACCTGATTAGCAGAGATTATTTAACTTGCTTTTGCCTTTACTGCTCTAAAGGTTCCGACCACAACAGCGTGATCACGTTCGTACGGTTCTAGCGTTAGCTGTTCCTGAGGTTTCAACTTGTCAGCCTGTAGTTTCTTCACTTCTCCGGCAAAGACAGCTTCTGGTTCTGCAGTCGAGTCAATGCAGTTAGCCTACAATAAAAACATTTTTTGTTACTGTCTTGTAGTGTAAATGTAAATCGTAAGAAAAAAGCATATTAACGTACAAGAAAAATATAATGATATTTGATATTTACTTAATGTCAATTACTGGATATGATAACTAAAAGTTGTAAGTGACGGTTACGAAATTACTCACCGGTCCAACAATATCAGAAACATGTGACACCGTAGTGCCAGATGCAGCTCCCAAATAAAGAACCTTGCACCCAGGAGGCATGTGAATTTGGTCAACGCCTCCTAATATAGCAGCAGCCAACTTTGAACGAAAAGGATTCCATACCCGGTATTCAATTTTGGTTCCATCTTCTTCCTATCATCAAATCGTTTATATTAATTATTATGTGTACATAATCATTTTTATCGTCACAATACAATTTGACAAATAACACTAGTAATATGTAAATGCCAACATACATCAACAGAAATTCTCTTTTCTCCATACACCGAATCTCCCGTAACCATATTGCGAGTAACTAATGCATCTTCTTTTCCTCTGGCAATGAAGACTCCGGGGTGACGATGAGGTTCAATGATCACCTTCTTACCACCTCTCATACCACCTGTAATGAAAAAGTTTATATTTACATACAAGGAATTATTTTTATGCTATAAAGTTTGGAATTTTTTCAATGACTTACCTCCCCCGCGGCCTCCTCTTCCTCCTCTACCTCCACCACCGCGTCCTCCACCGCCACGACCCCCTCCAAAACCTCCACGACCTCCTCCGCCACCACGGCCACCTCCAAATCCTCCACGTCCTCCTCCGCCACCACGGCCGCCTCCAAAACCTCCGCGACCTCCTCCGCCACCACGACCGCCTCCAAATCCTCCACGACCTCCTCCGCCACCCCCAAATCCTGCAATTTTAAAGTTTTAACGTCACCCGTGGCCATACTCAACTCATAACAGAAGATGACAGATAAAAATGCGCTACATAATATTCAAATTATTAAGAAACACTAATCATTTACCTGGTGGGCCCATTTTAAATTGGTAGCCAATTCAATAACCAACGTCAACGCGTACAGTCCAAGATTCACAAACAAGTTATTTTAAAATTTAAACTGCAAATGCCACAACAAAAAAATAATAACTGAAATTAATTTGTCATCTGTTACGTCATACACACAAACAATTGATAATACGCCGAAACCGCATTGCAGCCCCCTTACTACTGCTTAACTGTGCCCCTAAATTATGCGCTGTCTATACTAGAAAAATACTCTTTTGTGTTGTAAATAAACTACACTAGTTCAACAGCCTAAATACTTCGTTGGGGGGAGAAAAACATGAAATCCCGTATGACAAATTATTCTAAAATACCTAAGCCCCAGAAAATTCAATTACATTGTACATTATTAATCGAGTGCATGTAAAATTATGAAAAATTGAATTTAAAACAACTTACAATTAGTAAACAGTAAACACCGACGCTTGTGTCCGGTGCTATATCACCTCGATACAAAGCTTTATTTAGATAAGGCCAAGATACCTTATATGTAGTAGCAATATAGTGGTACTGTGTGCTGTGGTGGTTGAATGAAGCATGAGATGAAGCCCAACAGTGTATGCATGCATGTGCTTTTCTTAAGTGCTGCGCAAACTATTTGATGTTGCGGGGCAAAATAATCCTTCTGTGGCATGCATATTTCCACTCTCCAGCTTCTCTGTTGAATTCATAAATACATATGCTTGGTGTCCATACAAAAGGTGTCATTGGACTTTGGACTTCGACTACTGATATGATGGCTTTCTTTCAGCATGCGCATACATATGCATACGAGCCCTTTACCAGTGATGTCGGCACGTGGCGAGGTGGCGACAGGGGCGTACGCAGGATGGGGCACCCGGGGCACGTGGCCCCCCCAAACTGCCGCACACAAAGGCAAGTAATGGCAAATATGAGGATTTTGTTCTGCTTTGTGATTTCTTAACGACGATTACAAGTAAATATGCAATA
>JAHZNE010000062.1:0-34605 GCA_027744055.1 Callyntrura sp. NNG-2020 | reverse complement strand
CTCGTCTATCCAATAGCTTTATGTGCCTGATCTCTTCTTGACGTTCCCGGGGAAAGCTCCTCCTCCTCCTTCTCTCGTTGTTAGACTCTGTGTTCTTAGCAAAGTGTTTGTGTGTACGTCTGAAAGAGACAGTGTGTCTATCCATGTGCCTTGTATATGTTGTGTATGTGTGTGTGTATCGGATGGATATTATGACACTTTATGAGAATGTAATGTAAACAGGTTTACAGACAACTTACTTAGATGCCTGCCATCGATAAACGTATATTGTGCCTCAGACAGGCTTTATATTCGCGTAACTAGCTGTCTGTAAAGATACGTGTCATCATGCAATAATAAATATAAGATAGAGAGACTAGTCAGAACAGGAAAGGGGATTCACAGCTAGTTACCTGCTTGCTGAATGTTCTCTCTTCAGCAGTCAGCCTGACAAGCAGCAGGAAAATATAGCTGGAAGCAAAAACGGTGGCAGGTTTGGGGATAGAGTTGAAGCTTGGCAACGGGCTAGTAGTCCTTGCTCCCTGATTATTCCGGCCTTCGTGTTTGAGAGTCTTGTCTATCCGCCGAGTCCCTCAGAGGTTCACACACATAACCACGACAGTACATTTTTACAACAAGTACAAGCGGCAACAGGAGCGTTTTGATGGTAATGATGATGATGACGACGACGAAGATGATGATGCTGATGGTAGTTATGATATTATAGGCTTTTCACTCTTCGGCATACAAATATGAAAAGGAAGGATCTTTTGTAGTAAAGGTAGTTATTGTAGGAGTATTAATGTTATTAGACTGTGAGAGAGGTACTATATAAGTGTCCGTGTCTCCCATGATCTGCGCCTTTCTTTTTTTCTCCCTTTCCCTCTCGCTTCTTATTAAAGCTATTCTCCCCTATAAAATGCTGACAGCCAGTCCGCGTGATGATAAACTTGCCTATATAACAATGGTAAGGTGAGTGTAATATTGCCCGTAGAGTGATACATGAGCTTCTTTCTTTATAACTTACATAACCGTCGCGTTGGAAAGCGAGAGAGATAGCGAGAAAGAGAAAGCATAGAGAAGTCTGTATATGTGTAAAGTTTTCTCCAAGTATAAGCTGTCATCTTACCACTTTGCCTCCTCCTTCTCATCATCATCATTGGGATATACTTTATCCAAAAGGCAAGGAGAGCGAGAGAAAGAGATAATATCCTGTGGTTCATCTCATCTTCTCTTGTTAGAAGATCATAGAAACACATCTCCATTCAACATTGACTTACTTTTTGAAGTGAGTCCTGTTACTGCCACCACTACTTATTTTTCTCCCCCGTCTACCTTCTCCACTTTCCCATTTTATTTCCATTCTTTCTTTCTTGCTACTTCCAACACACACACCACCTTACCGTATAATATGGCCACTCACTGCCACCACTATATCATCCCGACAACACCAGCAAGTTTGGTGTGTAAGATGATGACGACGATCATCATCGTCGGCATCATCATCAACATCACCATCTTATATACTTCTTTACATATGCAAGCAGCCTTCCTACTTGAAGCTTTCTCTCAATTCTTTTGAGTCCCTTTTGCTTTTTCTTCGACTTTCTCTCCTTCACTTTTATTTAGCCCTAAAAACAGACGTGCATAAAAAATTCCGTTTTTCCCTTTTATCTTTTGTGTGTGTGTGTGTGTCTGTGTAGGGAAGAGGCGTACATTCATTCTTGCATTCGGGTGGAGAAGCGTATGTGTATAAGATACTTTTTCAGATACACACAAACCATAAGGCTTTTTCAAAAAGGCATGTCGTAGTTCGTTCACGTAGACACATGTAATAATAATATCCCGTACACCAAAAAGCTCCCTCATAATACATGTATGTGCAAAGTTACCACACTTTCTGGCAAACTAGTTTGGCCGTTCTTAAAAAATCTTGCTCTAGTTTAGCGTGTACGAAAAATGGCTTTAATACGACCACTCATTCCTATATGTGTCTACTCACATGTTGTTGCTGCCAACATCCAACCTGGCATTTTCTTCATTCTCCCGTTTTTTTCTGACTTCTTTTTTAATCTTAATCTCATATCTGCCTCTGCCTCCCTTCTTTCCCTCCACTTGTACTTGCATATTTAGGTAGGTACCGGGAACGGTGTGTATGTGTATGTATGTGTGTGTATTCAATGACGATGATGGTAGCTGTTTTCACTATTCAAAAAGCCGTGGCGATGGTGATACACCAGGCAGGAAAGTGAGTCAGCTCATCTTTTTATCTTTAGATCCTTTTGTCTGTTTTCTGCCAACAGATCGCTGGGAGGCACAAAGGAAACGAGAATATATATGTGGATCGCAAAACATTCTCTTTTTGCATCTTCGTGTAGAAGTTGTAAGACACTCAGCAGCGAGTAACAGAGAAAGAAAGCAGGCAAAACTGGCACACGGAAAAAAGCTCATCTGTTCTTGCCTTTTTTCTGGCAGAAAGTAAGAAAGTACGAATAAAGCTCATCGCGATTCTACACGACTGCCGTTGTAGGTGAAAAATTCTATGACTATTAGATATTACGATTACTAACTTTGTGATGATGATACTCTAGTGAGGCGAGTATCAGCACAGAGCCGTGATGTTGTAGGAAGCGGCTTTACATAAAAAACCCACCAGAGAAAAAGAAGGAGTAGCATGTAATAATAAGAAAGTCGAACTTTGTAGACACTAGTGGCACAAAGAAAGAAACAGGAGAAGAAGAAAAAAGGCAGGAGAAAAATATCTCGTTGTTTCATGCACGTCCCTGTCATCCCCTCACTTCATCCGCCTCTGCTTTGCTATTTGCTCTTCCACTACTCTGCCGACTGCAAGAGAAGACATGCCAGGATGGTGATGATGGGGAAACTAAAAAAGAGAACAAACTGCATGAAAACACTAGAGAGATGTTAGAAAGTCAGGTTTTTGAAGAGTTTCTTTCTGTGATCGCCGGTCGTGCCAGAAAAAAAGAACAAAGGAAAAACATCATAATAACTATCCCTAGTAAAAACTGCAGAGAAGAGGACACGCATATAAAAATAATAGGCGCACGTAACGTGTACATGAAGAAGGCAGACAGACAGGCACACACACACACACAAACTGAGTGTGAGTGAACGAGACGGAGAAAGTAGAGAAGGAGAACACGCGTAAGTGGTGGAAATAAGGAGGAAAAGAAGAGGCATTCAAATCGGTTGAAAGTGAGCTGAGAAGATTGAAAAGGGAAAGTGAAATTGAAAACGTTCTTGTCCTTTTACCCACTTACACGACAAGGCTCCCCTCATTCTCGTGTTACTCTGGGTTTGTTTCCCATCTTCTATTTCGTGTACAACAGAGTCAACTTGTATCATCATCATCTGCAGCACTGATACTGCCCCTGCTGCTACTATTGGGACTTGCAAAACGCGATATACATACATATATACTCACTTACGCACCTACATTTACTCCATGTACCCTAGTCTTATCGTCGTCATTTTGTCTTTTCACCCTCGAGAAATTGGTCCCGAAGTGGTAATACACTTTGTTATATTAACAACCCACTGGTGGTGCTGGTGACACGGCCAAAAGAGAAGGAGGGGAGACGAATTGTAGAGGCGTATATTTTTTCTCTCTCTCGCATATCATTCACTCACTCAGTCAGTTCCGTTATGTCGTTTTTTACAAATCTTCCGTATATAAATGTAATATGCAAGACACCAATTCCACTTGACACATACGCGCCGTGCAAAACAAAAACTTATCTACTATGACCACACACACAGCTACAGAGACGATGTTATAGGAAGGAGGGCCAGTTTGTTGTAGTGTGCATAAAAGAGCACCGGGCGTATTTCGGTTTTTATAGCCAACTTGTCAGTTCCGCGCACGCAGTTGTTTTTTACGTTCGTATAATAATAATATTACTGGAAAGATCCCATTTCCAGTGACTTTTACCAAGTCATTTCACTAAAAGCTAACTGTTCTCATTTTGTTGTTGTTTTAACAGTAATTTCTACTACCCAGACAGACGTTGACGGAAATATGAAGGAAATGCTACCTCTCTCATCCATTCACTGAGAAAATGTAAGTGAGCGTTTGGGGATTTATTAAGAGATATTTCTTGACTTCATTTGGCTCCATCATTTTATTTCTTGTACCTTGTCTTCCGGCTCAATATGTTTTATAAGAAATATATCAGCAGTTGTCGACGTCATAAACGTTGTGTATAATAGGGTGTAAGCATGTACGGCGTATATTTATAGGATCTCATGGCGCTTTTAGTGTCCTTGTCTGAAACAGTTGACGACACATTGAAACAAGGAAACAAGCTTGGTGAAAATTGATATTTCTTGTTGCGCTTCAGTTAGCTCAGAATTTTTTTTTGTGGAGCGAATGATGGCTGCAACACTTGTTAGTTTCTACAAAGCAAAACACCCAAAAATTGCTGTAAATTGTTATTTCTCTCTCTTTTATTTTCTCCTTTTTACGTTTCTTCTTTTTTAGAGAAACCCTGGAACGTATTCAAGGGTGAAATTTGGAATAGCCGTAATAATGCAGCGTTGCCATTTTCGAGCGAATCGAAAGAAACAATTTTTATGATTTGGCATTTTTTTCTCTCTTCTTTCCAGAACAAATCTCGTAAAAACACAGCAGCCAGCAAAAACCTGAAAAGGCAATTTCGGCAGGAGGGATGCGGACGGTGATGTGGTCAAAATGGGCGTCCAACTTAGTCCTTTTGGCTGTAATGGCCATTATCGTCCTAATGGTATACTGGCAGCACAAACTGCTCAGTTTAGAGGAACAGCAGAAGTCTATAGGTAAGAGGAAAAAACTCTCTCTTTCTGAATCCTTTTCCCCTGCCTGTATTCTGTACATACTTTCTAACAAAATGCTGGCATGTCGTTGTACTAATGTATATATCATGAGGGAATATATAATCTTATTACCGAGACCAAAAACCAACGGGGACTAACTAGGGGTGTTCCTATTAACACCGATCAAGCTTCTAGAGGGAAAAAGGATCACGGACAAAACTCTTGAAGAGAAAGTCTTTCCCCGTAGTGTTCCGAGAAAGTCCTGAAGCAAGAAGAAATGTATGAACATACGCATATAAAAGTTATAAGTTGTTGCAAAAATGTTTATGGTACTTCCCTTTCCCGACGTATATAACGGTAGATATCTGCTTTGGGCTTACCTAGAGCCGCAGATATATTACACGCACGTACATTACATTGTGGACCCGCGGCGGACTAAATGACAATTCAAATGGTCATTTAGGTATATAGGTATACACATTGATGGTGGTAGAATGAGAGAGCATTTGCTACCAACCGGAATTTACCTTTAAATATACTGGCAACTTTATTGTTCGTATTAAAGTTCTTGGTTTGTTGTTGTGTAAAAGCTTGTAAAGCTAACAAGAGAAAATGCCATGTGAGAGTTTTACGGCACGGTCAATAATATCCCGTTTGACTATCGAAGTACTTAAAATAAGAAAGGTTTCTTTTTCAATCCCGTCTTTTGTAGCAATTCGTTCCATACATAATGTACGACTAGGAAAGTGAGAGAGGGAGAGAGAAAACAAGAAATGACGAAAGAGCTACACACAACTTTGTTTTTAGAAAGCGTGTCGTCTTGTTGCCCAACGAACTAAAATAGACTTCCGGTCGATGTAATGATGTTTTCTAAGTGTAGTTTTCTAAACGAGGCACAAGGAGGTACTAAAATCGTCACATGTTCTGGCTTGTAACATTTTATAATAAGTTGTAAAGGTAATAATATTATTACTTTCTCGACGAAATTCTTCAAATGAGCGTTGGTTCATAAAACTTGGAGCTATATGTATATTCAAGGAAAGTTTATGCTTTCAGTTCAAGCACAACTTGTTTTTATACCCATTCATTCGTCATCTTTTGTTTCTTTCCATTTTTGTTGTCATCTACATGCATACGAGAAAGTGAGAGAAAGTTATGCAACCAAGCAGAGAGTGAAAAGAGAAAAGGGATCTGTATGCGGGATACATATGACGTACATCTGTAGGTATTTTAATTCTTTCTATTTATTGTTATGAAATGGAAAAATAGGAAAGAAAAAAGTATTGTCATCTTCTATGCTCATTCTTTCTTTGTCACATTTAAGTTCACCGCAGTCTCGTCTTTCTCTCTATAAGCCTCTACGCTCTTTATGAAAAAGTCACCTACTTGCATTCTCTGAATACATTATATCACTTTCATTCTGAATGGGCTTGCCATTACATATGGTAGCTAAAAAGAGACATCCAACTGCGTAATAAATTGCCAGGGTGGTGGACGACAAAAAATAATTTTTGGGAGTTTGTGGGTATATGTGTGTGTGTTTTCGGCTTGCTTGCCCGCACCACCAAAGGGTAAAAATCTTCTGTAGTTTTTTTGTATACACTCTGCGTACCTATACAGTCGATCTACCTCCCATGTGTATACTACGCTCCCTTTAAAAGTATCTTTGTTGTATTATTAAGTAGAAATAATTACACTACTATTCACAGTACAGCCTCGCGTCAGATATATAGCAAGAGAATGCAGGAGACTGGAAACGTTTTATTTGAGTAGTATTTTCCAGACTGATGTAGCATTTACGAAGGTATAAACGTTTTTTCTTCTTTGAGCTTAGCTTTTTTGTTTGAGTTGTAAAACGCTTGGAATACTTAAACACACAGAAAGAGCGAGAGAGAGAGAGAGAGAAGGGGGAGGATTACTCTGGCATTATAATTCGTATTTTTTGCTAGTCACATGAGAGCTTTTCATTTTTGAATTAAAATGACATATATGAAAGTGCAGACACTGCAATAACAATAAAAAATAGCAAAGTACCGTGAAACCTATCTGCCGAGAGGAGTATAAACCAACTGGCTTGTCGCTGTGATGATGATGCTCTTTGTCTACCTCTCAAGGCGTATGAGAGAGGCGTATGAAGTTTGTAGTGTTTCAGGAGGATTATCTGTTTTGTGAGTAGCGCGCGGGGATAAAAGTGAAAGCCGAAGGAAAATATTAAATTCCAACACAATGACAGAATGTGACAACATTTTCCTGAAGTACAAGCTTTGCATTTCAACGGTATAGGTAAATTTCATAACAAAAACATGAATTATCTCTCATGAGTCAACTAAGCTGTAGCTTTCATCAATCCAATGCAATATGTCATCATCATCGTATCAGTCCTTTACGATGGAGGATGACAGTACGATGGTCGGGTGGCGGACTCCAGAATTCATATTTTTTTACTTTGCTCGACAAAACTACTCACATGATGCATTCATGCATGTAGGTACGCATGCTAATAGTCAGAGAGGGAGAATTTGGCGTACACGCGCTAGTTACCTACGTTTTCCCCAGTACACATTATGGTTTCTCCAAAGTAGATTTCGTTACGGATGGATGTGAAATGCTGACATTTTGTCGACACGTACTTAAGTTACACACACACAGACTCAAACTTAGCAGATTGATTGCGTCCATTGTGAGTACGCACCTAAGTACGTACCGCTTTACCTGGCCGTGGAAGTGGGGAAGAATTGTACATTATAACGTTTCACACGTGATGGTGCATGCATTAGGCTTACACATCTTTCCACTCCACAGTTTTCGTGTTTCTCAGGAAACGACAACCACAAGAGGGGTCTATAAAACGCTCTTCAAAACTTGCCTAAAGAACATAATCCGTTTGAGCGTGTATTGGCGTGGATACAGGCATTTTCTGTGTGGAGAAAGGGAGGGGTACGTGTGTAGGGAGATAAGTCTTTAGCGTGATTGAAATCCAAGAAAGTCAAGACGGCGTATCATTTACGTTACAAAGGCGTCGTCATCGTCATCATCTTCAACGGTACACTCTCTCGCCAAAACTTGAACAAACTAATCATAGCTAAACTTTTGGTCATGGCATCACTCAAGACGGTAGGTAACTATAGTTGGACAGGTTTTATTGTCGTAAGTAGTAAAGCCAAACCGCTCCCTCATCTTTTCACCTTTTATATCGTTCCGTCAATATCCCATCACACAAGGCTTACAACTCCCTAACTACACCACAATATGCCATTTTCATATGGCATAAGCACTTCTTTATAATCCCCTAAAATTCTCTCTGTGCGGCAGTCTATTTCAGTCTCCTCCTCGCGTTAAAGACGTATTGCGCTAGGGCACGTGGGATCCATGCAAGGTTTTAACTTGATGGGAGATGGGAGTTTAGTGGCACACGCGGCTGCCACTTTGATATATTTCTCCTGATTAAATATACACTTCACGGTGTGATGATCTCTTTAGGATTTTGCGTTTCCCCGAAACATTTTGGGTGTGAACCAACATTGCCTTACTGCCGCGAATGAGAGGTAAAAAGTAGGATAGGACCCTGAAGCATAGAATTTTTCAGTAATTTTCCTCAGACAAACTTTTATTCCTGTGGGGAAAGAGAAAATAATCCGGGTTGTGTGTATCCACACGTTCTCCTCGCTTGCACTTTCAGAAGAAGGGTGGCCGCCAATAGGAAATAACTCAGACCATTTTCAAAGTCTGCATGCATTCTATATCCCATTTTAATATTTACAAATTTTCTATTTTTACTCTCCATAAAAAGCCGCATATCTAAAATTAATGTTGATATGCCCAAATGTAGAGTAGATCATGCAGGTCCCACATGTCGAGCTGGAAAATATTTTCGTCGAATTCTGAAAAATCGTTTGATACAATTATGCCAACGGCATTCAACATATAAAAAGTTATAACTTGTATAGAAATGATACTTGCCTCCTATATATTCCGTCCTCGCTGCTAATGTCACTTTAATCCCACCAATGCGTTGCCACTTTAATAAAATAGTATATTAATATTATGTTTATGAACATATTGTGAACAGCATATGTTACTCACTCACAACTACTCACATGTCGTAAAAGTGTCCAATCAATTGCAGATATCCACTGGTGTGTCGTGCATCGTTTGAACGATTTCAATTTTACCCATGAAAAAACAAGCATCTGGAACAGACCCACGCTCATTTCACCTCCGGTAGGCAGATAAAAATAACGTCTGTTCAAAAAACGTGATTTTTTGTACGAACAAAGTTTTGTACTGTTAACATGTTATCACTCCACGTTTCTCCAACCAAGTTGGTGGGGACTTTTTTTTTGCCAATCTTACCCAAAAAGAGATTTCCTTAAAACTATAAATCTGAAATGAAGGTTTTATTTTCACCCGCTAAATCCAAGACGCTAGTTTTAAAATCCTTTCTGTCGGATTATGTACACAAGACAGGGGCTAGTGAACGCAGATAAGCTTAACTTTAGCCCCGGATTTCTGTATATTACCAATTTGTTTGTGTACCGTTTCTCTCTTCGCTGGAAAAAAGGGCAGCAGCACCAGAGAGAAAACACTATTACAAAGCTTTTATCTTCACCTCTAGACTACAACGGTGCGCTAGCCGGGGAAATATCTCGCAGGTACAGAGATTTCAACCCGAGTTTGCTGCTGCATGAAAATACCATTTTCTTTCGTGTCTTTGTTTATGCGTGACTAAACTTATATGAATTTTTTTGTCTATATCCGGATGAGCACAGTTTGTGCCTACAGAGTGTAAAAAACCAGTGTCACATTGTAAGTATACTTATCAGTAAAACATTTTCTTCTTCTTTCTCTCTTTATGGTTGGCAGACTACGGTTTTTCCCTCGGTATGAAAATCTTAAAGGAAGGTTTCTCCCTCTCTATCTCTTACGTTTTTCTCAATTTCCCTTTTTCTTTCGTTAAATTCCACAAAAAGTCTTATTATTGATCTGCACTAAAGTAAATGATGTTTCTCCAAACGTAAATCGTAATTCTAACGACTGGAATGCCAGAGCCGTAAACATTTACTACTACAATGATATATACGACTGTGTATGGTTCTCATCCATTTAGCCTGTAGTCTGCATAGGTATGAAAGGTACCCATTTTTTTCGTGCAGTTCATCTTACCAATAAAGCAAAGTAGAACGAAAGTATTATTCTTCTTGAAATGGCATTTTAGGTAAACATCCCTGTGAAGAAACTCCCACCTCATTTATCCCAAACCCATACAAATGGAAATCTCAATTTCTGATATACACTGCCTAGATGAAATTATCTCAAGGCGGAGAAAGCGATCAGATCTTTGAGGAGTTTTTGAAGACATAAAATTTCATTCAAGACTTACCTTGATTTGTGTTTTTCATCTGACTTGTACTCTGGGACATTAAGTTGATCACTAGTAGCACTAACAACACGCAGTCTTTTACTTTGGTTTTTACTATTTTGGTTAAAATGGAGCTTTTATACGCGGACATTCATCCCACAAACGTCCATGTTGGTTAGCCATCTTTTTGTTGGGGAATTTTACTTTTGAATTTTTTCTACCGACACGGGAAAATAAATGGCTACTCTGCTGATAATCTGTAGATATTTGTTGCACTGGTGGTGGTAGTGTTATTGGTTTATGCAGCACAGCAGTTACAACCAGCACTGTTGGCATGTTCATAAAGAAAAAATGTAATCTGTATAGATGCTTTGATTTTGTTAGCTCACTTTTCTTTCTTTCTCTCTCTCTCTCTCTCTTTATCNTCTGCTGATAATCTGTAGATATTTGTTGCACTGGTGGTGGTAGTGTTATTGGTTTATGCAGCACAGCAGTTACAACCAGCACTGTTGGCATGTTCATAAAGAAAAAATGTAATCTGTATAGATGCTTTGATTTTGTTAGCTCACTTTTCTTTCTTTCTCTCTCTCTCTCTCTTTATCTGTCTGTCTCTCTTTGGTAACTTGAATTCTCCTCTGCTTCTGGCTTGTCTTGCATGCTTCATCACTTCGGTTTTTCGTTAAAAAAGGTTGGTATCTTGCTGAAAAAGGTGGGAGGACATTTCCTAACATGCAAGCATACTTTAGTCACCCTAACGCACGAAATATTTGAGGCAGTCACCACGTTGAATAACGCACACATTCCAAAATAGTGTACGAATAATGTGCACCTTTACTTATACAGTTTCTACATACTTGAACAAGTCAGAGGGTGGAATGTATCTACCTGTTCACCCTAACGCACGAAATATTTGAGGCAGTCACCACGTTGAATAACGCACACATTCCAAAATAGTGTACGAATAATGTGCACCTATACTTATACAGTTTCTACATACTTGAACAAGTCAGAGGGTGGAATGCATCTACCTGCTTGTGGGAGCTCCATCTCATCCTCTTTCAAATAAAAAGGAAAATTTAAGAAGAAAACGAAAGTCGCAAAGGTAATCGTAATATATTGGAGAAAAATGAAGCTTCCCCCTTTTCTTCCTTCCTTTCTCTCTCTTTCTCTTTCTTCCCATCTAGCCAAGAGGCTAGTGTGTAGTCCTCTTCTTTTTCTAACAACTTCAATAAGTAAAGAACCGTAGAAGAAGCAACTTCACTTTTTTCTATTTTTCACTAATATCAAGGGACATCATCATCATCGTCACCACATATAAGAAACAAGAAGAGAAAAAAACAGCTTTGAGTCAGAATGGGAAATACAGACTCCAAGTACGCCGTGAAAGAGAGTGAGGGAGGGAGAGAGGGAGAGGAGAAGAAAAAAGAAGTAATAGGAAAGGTGTGTACTTACTCACTTACTTTCTCCTCATCTAATATAGTACAAGTATGGATAAACTCGATCAATAACTTTCCAACGGCGATCTTTTATACTTACCAACATATTAGTAGTGTGATATGAACGGAAAGTTTTTTTTGTAACTCTTCCTCTACAACGAGCGCCGTAGCCAAACAACTACCCAGAGTTTTCCCTCTAGTCAGTTGACTAGTCTCTCTTTTTCATCCTTTCCCACACCATATTTCTTCCTCTTACCTGACGCGTTTTTTTTCTGTCTGCGAGGATTAAGTCTCCCTTGTTCTCTCCCTCCTGTTCGCTATCCTCCAAACAGCTATCACTGCCTGTGTGTACAGTTATTGTAAAAAGGTGTTTTCATGCTCCCAATTGTTACTTACTCCTCCATCCACCCACGTGCGCAATTCGGGCAAGTTCATAATAAGAAAAAAGTGGTATAGTCGTAATCATAATCAGTATTGTTATTAAAAGAAAAGAATCGTTTCTCTGCCACCAAAAAAGTTGTATGCACACAAACACACACCTCTAATGTCCCTGTACAATATAACGATGCAATCATCATCAGAGTCATATTGTGTTCCAAAAAAGAGCCTCAATGCCACATTATTTTCTTTTGTTGTGTTCAACCTGAAAGAGATTTTTTTTTCTTGGCACACACTGAAAACGATTTTAACATATTTGCAAGTAGGTGTTTGTCTACCTACTTGCTGGCTGACTGCATGCTGGTTCGTTCCAAGTTCCCAGAAACGCGAGAAAATGTCTATCGCTATTTTAAGTAAAAACAGCTTTTGCAAGTGTAACAACGACAATGTACCAACATGCAAGGAAGGTATGCTGGTCTTTTATTTTGCTTTGTCATTACTAGCCTCACTTCTGCTCCTAGCAATAGTGCAGAGCTACCCCCGGTCCCGTTGTCGTTTTTACTGCTACTTCTGATGCCAAGAAAAAAGCAAGCGAGAAAGAGAGACGACGGCAGAAAGACCTCCTGGTGAACCTGTGACATGAATGAGAGGAAGTAGTAAAGGTATCGTTAGGTTTATTATTGTATAGACATGCCTTGCTTTTTTATTTCATAAGGTGATAAAAGAACGATATAGCTGTTGTTGTTGTATATATTGGAACATAACTGTAACAGTAAAAATGGTGGTAGTGCAAGCGCAGCAAAAGAATCTGACTTGATGGAAAAGAGTGAGTTTTTTCTACCTCCGGTGAAAAAAAATCATACATTACTGACTGTATACCATTTCATGGACTCGTATAAAAACTCGTACAGCGTCAGTTCACACACTTGTCATTTCTCGTTTCATTTTCCACTGAAACATGCACATAAACAGAGAGGATATTCTTTACAGCAGCACTGCTTATGATACTTCACCAAATATGTATAAAAAAGAGAAAAATGGACCTTACCTGCTGGGAACTTATTATTAAAATTATTATGCATGTTCCTTGAATAGTGTATGTGTGCGTATGTGTTAGAAAAGAAAAATTGTGCAACCTTATTTTACTGTAACGGGTTTGTATATTCCCCCATCATCATCATCGTCATCATGCAGCCCAGTACTAAACGAAACGTGAATATACCCTTATGCCCAAAAACTCCCAGTCATGGTTGCTGTTGCCACTTTCCACCTCAATCTCCGTTTTTTTACCGTGTACGATACGTGTGCACGTATAAAGATGCTAATCTTAAATTCACTTCAGGACTGATATTCATCTAAGGTAATGGAGAAGAAAAGGAAATCCTTTTAGAGTTCAATATCTTTTCAAATCTAAAAAAGAAGCTGACTGACTCTCAACTGTGAGGATTGCGAGCGTGAGCAAGCAGCAGCAGCAGAAGCACAGTGGCACTCCGCTGACTAAGCGGATTCACGGTAGCAGCAGTTCTGGAGGGAAAAGTCACCTTTCTATTTTAAAAAAAATAAAGCAAACGCAATCCGGCAATAAAGTTACATGCTTTTGCTGCGTTGTTCCACCCGCTCCTGTTGTTGTTGTTTACTGTATAGAATATCCCGGACAATACGTGTTCCATTCTACGGTCACGTAAATCTAGTGTAATGTACCTTATTTACACCTGTGTTATGTGTGTGGTACTACTACTATGCATACACATACGCTTCCCAGATTAAAACAAATCAGGAAAAGGTATCGAAGGACGAAATAAGTCTGTCTAGCAATATGTATAAAAATACACATAAGGTTCTGTCTGACTTGCTAACTTTGGCCTACCTTTGGAAATGCCTGTTACATAGAGATTGCTCCCAAACCCCCAAAAACACAGCAATACTTTCACTTTTCACCCACACACTAAGATACATAACCACCACCATTCCATATCACTTTGTGTGAAAAGATGTCGACGTGGAGGTTATCATGAGCGGTAAATAATGACAGAGTTTCTCCATTCCATTTTTACTTTTCTGTTCAATGTGAAGGTGAATATTTTACAGCTTCCTAAAAATTATCCCCCGTCTTTATCATTTCCATGTTGGACTAGTCACATATCACAAAAAGAGAAAAGGTATCGTGGTAATAATAGTGACAGCAAGGCAAGTGTAAAAGTGGTGGCAGTGTGAGCCTGTTCCTATTTCGTTCTCCTAATATTAGTTGTCTTTTCCCCGTTTTACAAGGTACTACCATGGTGTTCCGCTTATTTCCCCCTGTTCGCCTGCCCTCGTATACTCCTGCTTTATTCATTTTCCTCTCTGGGTAAAACGTATAAATAGATAGAGTACACAATATGTAATATTTATATGTCAGTCTGTCCTTTATTTTCCTATGAGCTTTTACGGTGAAGAATGTATTTGCTTTTACCCTTTGGAGACAGGAGCTTTCTCCACAGGAAGCAAAAAGATTCTTCTTGATTTTTTTCGGGAAGAAGAATAAAAAAGATTGTTGGACAGGGGTTCCTTTATTTCCCTTTTTTCTACTTTTTCACTGCACTCTTCTTCACTGTCTGCAGGAGTAAAATATGTACGGGTATATGTAATAATATATACGTCTTTTCTACCATCACATCAGCAACACCATCACTATTACCAGTTTTACTGTTGTGATGGATGAGTAAGGCCTGATCTGATTTTTTAGGGCTCTATATTCTGTCTCTTTCTCCCCCTCTTTCAGATAATACGTGACGCTTGCTTAGAACATCTGTATTCCAAGCATAAATTACCATCAGATCTTGTTGCTCGACTTATCTCGCGCGTTTCCACTGCTCCTCCCCGCATATAGAAATTGTGCATAGGTATATCTCTTTTTCAACTATACATTCCTGAACCGTATATATTTCCAGTGGAAAGGAGATGCATAATAATACGACGTGTGATACATTCCTTCATCACATCACCGGTCCAACCATATATGCTACATTTTTCAGTGGCTTTACGTTACCCGATTATACTTATACTTTTCAATGTGTCTGCTAATGTAAAACGTTCTCGCACGTTTTGTATCTGCCAAATGCAGCCATATGATGGAGTTCATCTTTTCCCTTTTATTCTTGTCATATTGTGTCCATATTCCCACATACTTTGCTGGATGATAGTAATGGATTTGTTGTAGGGAATACTGTATGAAAACCTGTCCGAGTCCATCGGTCTTCTTTGCCATTAAACTGCCTGTATCATATATTCCCTGTCCACACATACCCTCAGATATATGCACTGTCTTGTGTATATCCAATCAGGGGATGCGTCCAAGATGGATTCGGGGAAGGAGTAGTGATAGATGGATGATGATGAAGTACAAATAGGGCTATTTACAAAGCGTACTTGCAGGCATGATTGAACACATCCCGACAACAGTATTCGCGAATGTATATGCCAAAAAGTAGCCATAATATGCTATGCTAGTATGCAGATTCCCTAACAAAAGGGAAGTAACAGTGTCAAGTTGGAACTAGTTTGTAGGTTTTCCTCAAATAACCGCTGTGGTGTATCAAAAAGGTTGTAAACGTAAGTGAATAGGTGTACCGTGTACCCGGTTACGACTTTGGAATGATATCACCTTAAATGTTGTGTTCTTATGTATATGGCATTTTCACTTTCCCGTTCCTTTCATGCATATGTAAACTTATTTCACCTTCAAAAAACACGATACATGTTGTCCTTTCCCCAATGCTGTCCATATCTTTTTTCTAGCTTTATCCTCATTCAGACAAATTTCAAGTGCATTTTGGTACAACCACGGACAGCACTAGCAATCAGCCCAAACGAACCCACCATTTCTCCCAGTACGTCGACTAAAAGTAAACGAAAGTATAATCTGGTCAGATGTATCCTTTAAAACCGGTTGGTGGTTGGCTAAAAAGTACGTTTTTGGCACCACCAGCAGAGAAAATGACTGGGCGATGAGCCAGCTAAGGTGAAACTCAGCAAGAAGTTATCCACGCTCGCTACGTGTACATGCTTTCTATTATAGGAAGTAAAAGTTAAGGGAAAGTATGTTCTTTGTTTAAGATTAATAGAAAGTGGAACAAATCCATCGGTCGCGGGGTATAGGATTGCAGTTTTCTGCGATTGTATTTACGTTCTTGTATATATATGTACGTGTGTGTACATACAGTTACATCTGTGCAACGTGGAGGGAATGTGTTGTGCATACATTGCACCGCTTTCCACCGTTGATTTTCTCTTTTTCCTGAGAGATATGAAAACGAGTTATGTGTTTCCTATAGGTACTCTCGGATGAATAATGTAGTAGATCCCATTTACTTTCTGTGTATGTAATGTGCACTACATACAAGAAAAAGAGTACTAGTACTACACACACCAACGTGAAAAGACCATTACGTGTTGTTATAGATGTGAACATTTTTGCTGTACGGTTGGCTGGTAAAAGTGTGTTTGTGTCGGAATGAAATAACCGAAAAGCAGAAAGAAACTCGTGTAATTTAATGTACATTATGCGTTTGTAACTGTACCCTCTTTCTTTATTCATTTAATGTTCCTACTCCATATTATTTTCCTGTAGCTCTGTTGTAGAACATAGTTTCACTGGGCGTTTACATGAGTACTTCTGTTCTTTGAGCACAGAGAAGATAATAAGGTTTCTAAAATATAATAGGTTCATGCATTATTGTATGAATATGTAATGCTTACAGAATACACCGGCAAAGTTGTATATTGCAAAGATTTAATAAAAACCGAGTAGTAGCTGTCGTCTACCTAAGTAGATTTTTCAGTGGCACAAACTACAAACTGTGTGTAGTCTTCACTTCCAATTATGTGCATTTTAAAAAGATTTCTTCAAGATCACGCTCCAACATATCTGCATTAAAATCGACAGAGAAATTCTCATAGGTCGGGGGATGTAATGTGAACAAACTTGGCAGTGGCTGGCAGCACAGTAGCAGACGATTATGTAAAACAATTTCGTGTAGCAACACAACAGCAGAGATTTTTGGGAAAACACACATTTTTCCTACATGCAGAGAGAGAGAGAGAGAGAGAGAAAGTCGAAATGAAACCAATTTTTCATTTTGCATATTTACAAACTCATGCATATGTGGTATCGTCTGCCAAAGTAAACATTTGTTCTCCTTTCGGCTGGCAGTGTTGGTGGCGATGGAGTGGGTAATGTAAACAGAAAAACGTTCTAACCACCACTTTTTTCCTGCACTTCCTCTGCTGATGACATACCAAGAAAATATGAAGTACGTGCACTCAACTGGAAAGTTGTCGGCGGCGCAAATTGTTTCCAGTTTTCGTAGTTGGTTGATAAATTACAAAACGAAATACTACAGGGCAATAATTGATGTGGTTTTGTGAACATGGGTATCACACTTTTTTGTATATGTAAATATCCGGTTATGCTTTCTCTTTAGAATACAATTTATTACGAGTTCAATATTGTTTCTGCTCTTATTATTACAACTTCTAGTACCTTGAGTATGCGATATTTAATGTTTTCCTTGTTCTTGTTTTGAAAGGAAAATAAATTATGCACGCTAATAGAACGATCGACGGTTTCGTCGATTTTTAGCGGAAGAAACAACAATAAAACGCTTTAAAGATAGTAATGATGATGATGACGACGATATAAGGAAACTATATCCTCTTGAAGAAGATTAGATAAGTGTAGCCAATAATTGGCTGTTCTTGTTCTTTTTTGCTAGGCCTTCTTGTACTTCACTTCCGCATGAATGCATTGGGGGAAATGGGAAAATGCTCTGCGTCTATATGTTACTTGTAAGGATGTAATGGCTTGGAGGAATTATCAGCCTTTTGTAATTGCATTACAAGACATGGAAAATGCTCTAGAGAGTCATCCAGCTTAAACAAGTGTTATCGTGATGTGCACAAAAGAATCACTGAATCCGAAAGGTACCTTGTGCAGAGCAGCATTATTTTTCTCTCTCTCCCTCCCTCCTTTCTTTTTTCCAGTACAACTAACTAAATTGTACATGGAACAAGATCTTACAACAATGTCGTAGAAATAGTTCAGCCTTAGTTTACATGATTATCACCGATTATTTTTAGCAGGGGTACTACTACTACCCTCACAAATTTTCTTCGACAAAATCCTAGTTTTCATTATGAGAGTCACTCAAGTGAATCGAGTCGAGTTGAGAACACGGACATGACAACGTCATATTCCCCCGTAATTCACTTTTATATTTCCGAATTATGACGTTCAGTCCCCCTACCAAGAATCACCCTAACACAGCCGCAAATTGTTATACATATAAGCAAATCAACAAAATAGTGACAAAAATATCCGCTGTCGAGTTGGATTCTCGACGGCCACGACAGCAGCTTCCTTCCACGACGGATCAAAAGGTACATACATACTTACGTAAGGCTCGCCTCTAACTCCAGCGGAAAGCGAATGGTAGCCCAAATGTACGTGGGTAGTTACCCACAATAATGTACAAAATAAAGCCAAGAACATGTGGTTAAGCTCATTACTTTATTTCCGCAACTTTCTTCTTGTGACATTACAAAGAAAACTGCCAGCAAACAGTTTACCAACTCTCGCTCTCTTTTTCCCTCTCTCCATCGTGTTCGGCCTTAACTGACTTTGTTGTGTGTCTCTGTATATACATTTTAGGCATATTGTGTGAGTTTATTTTTACTTGTATACACAATATACATGTTTCTCTATATCCACACACCAGTTTTTGTATACTTTTTTCCTAACTGCATATGAAAAGTCGTCTATTCATACATTTATTTGACGTAATAAAGCTCAGGAAACGGCGGCCATGGTGCTCCTACTTTACAAGAAATGATCCTTGACCTGACTTTTAGACAAACTCCCACTTGAACTTATTTACACACATGAGCGGAAATCAAAAGCTTTTTGCAAATGCTTCTTCTTCTTCTCTTCTTCTTCTTAGGTCTTCGCCTTCCCTTCTTCTACTCGAGTTCTTTTTAAATATAACGTGTGTAGTGTGTGTTTAGTGTATCTGCATATGTATATACATTTACATGGATATGTAAACCTGTGTTCTCCGTAAAGACCTCTATTGTTTGTCAAAACGCAGCATGCACACATATACCTTCTCTGAGTCTCTCTCTCTCTATTAGCTTTTTTTGTTCTCCTTATTCCTCTGCTAATGCCAACTTTTCATTGAGAATATGAAGGGAAAACGAATGTGTATTTGAAATGCCTTTCTCTCACTTTGCCCTGGATGTGTTGCCCTCGAACTAATAAGTTGTGCATTACAACTACAACAATCTTTCAGATTTAGCCGTATATATACAGAGCGAGGTAAATAGCACATAAAATATATATATATATGTACCTGCACACATTTTGCAACTCCTTTACCACGTAAAGTTACATACACAGAACATTTTCGTAAATGTCTATAATGAAGACAGGGAAAATTGCCTCAAGAAACTTGTCCCAAGTTCTTTAATGCAATTTAGCTTTCTTTCGCTCTCACTCAATATTATTACTTGTTTCCCTTCTTTCTCGGAACTCTTCTTCTGCTTTACCATTTTATTTTGGATACGATACGACCGTGCGCTACACAATATACATTTGTGTGTGTGTGCATATATATTTATATATACTACTCCCCTGCTGTAAAGAAGTGTCTTGAAATTACGTTTATGTATTATATATCAGTGTAACTTGGGAAAAGCTTGGGTAGTAGAAATAAGTCCTACATATCCATTCATCTTCTATGACTTTTTTGTTTTTCATGTGTTTTACTTTTTCTTCTTCTTCTTTTTCTCCCTTTGCATTTATCTTCTCTTGATATAAAAAATTAAGCACTTCTTCTTCCTTTTCCAATTCTCTTTTCTCTTCTCTATATCATAGGAGCTAAATTAGGGATCGTTTCTAAAACTAATCATGGTAGTCGAGTCGGTGGTGCTAGTATGGCTGGTGGGGCTGCTTCCGCTGCCGTGGGAGTCATGGGAGATGGAGGAATTGGTGCTCCAGGCCTGCTTCCTGGTCTCCACAACACCTATGATGCAGTAGATGGGACAAGTGAGCGAAACTTTTTTTCTTGACTTCCTCTCTCTCTTTCATTCTTTTTCTTTATAGAACACCCCTCTTTCATCCTTTAACCTTCATGTGCTCTTGCTTGTATCCTTTTTTTAGAGTCACAGTCAGCCCGCTTTTTGCTTACGCTAGTAAATACAATCATGTAACCCAATGCGCTAAATTTATACAATGTATTAGATATGTATATATACGCTTTCACTTTTCTTACGACACACTCCCTGGCTTCAGTAGTTTGTAATAATCCTACTCTCTTGCTCGCTTTTCTCTTTTCTCTCATCACAGAATCGCTCCATTTACTATTTCTTTCGAATCATTTATTTGATGATAGCAGTTGTATATACCTATACCAACAACGTGTAGCAGGAACAAGAATGGAATCGTTCGTAGAAAGGATAAAAAAAACTTGTTGGTCCGTAGTATTGTTTACCTGTGTATTTCAATTTCCTTCCATTCACGCCTCAAATCAGACATTCTATTTCTTTCAACTTTCAATTCAAAAAACTTTTTTTCTTCTTTCTTTTTTACTACTGATTCAACTCGCTGGTTCTCTGCATTTTTTTTGTATTTGGTCCATCATTCGTCTTTAGCATTCGATCTTTTTCTTTCACGACAAGCTACGGTAACGTATGTTCCAGTCTATTCTATTCCGCCGTAGTTCCCTAAATTTTTATCTAATATCGAGTAGTTACAGTACATCTTCCATTAGCAAGGGAGTGGCAGGGGATAAACTAGGATTTTCCAAGTTACACAATGTTGGAAAGCTACACGCAGTTGTTTCTTTTACAAAAGCACGTAAAATCTACTGTAGAAAAAAAACTCTTCACTTTATGGTTTCTACTTCAAAGAGTAGACGCGTATTCAAACCTATATTTAGAGCAACGCCGCTCACAAGTGACTCGGATACGGAAACTAGAGAGAAAATCAGATATGTTCCAGTATGATCGTGATTACCTCCGTAATACAATTGTATTTTGATACGGACAGTAGGTACAGAGAGGAAAGGTTGAGGATAAATTGAAAAGTACAAAGAAATGGTGGTACTCTTGTCGTAGGTGTTCGATTTGTCGAAGAAACACAATGTAGAATACATTATTGCCTTCTTTAAAGAAAACATATAAATTCATCAAATGCCTTCCTCTAATTGTGCCCGTCTAGTTCCCCTAAATTCTCTAGGCATCTGACCAATTTCCAGCTTTTCTTTGAACTTTTTGACATCAGCGACGCACATACACATAAAAATACAGAACAGTTCTCCTGTGCGTGTTTACCAAGTTGTAACAAGCTTTCGTCGGGGACCGAGCTCTTTTGGATGTGCTTGAAATAATATAATATTCCTTTTTATTTCTAAAGCACTTGAGGAGCTCCTTTTTTTTAGATTTTTGTTTACTTTCTCTATGGTCATGGTCTTTCTTCCTGTTTGCCTCCCTCCCCGTTTTCAAAGTACTCCACTCTAAAAGAGATACATAAAAGTCAGCAATGGCAGGAAAATGGGAGAAATATACGGATGTATTCACGTTCAAAACATTTATTTATTATTTTTGTTCTTTTTTCTTTGTGAGCACAAAGTTCTTATCATAATTTTGTACAGGATGTGGAGAACGAAGAACTAAAACAACCAACCAACATCGCTGAAACGACTACTACTTGCGTTTTTCCTCTCCCCTCTCTCTCTCTCTATCTCCCTTTCCGGAAAAAAATTCAGCAATTCATAATACTTTGTATTCATAATATTCTATTTCAGTGGACGGGAAAGCGCCAAGTGTTACGATGAATAGACAGGAATGAAAACCAACAAATAAGGATATAAAGTGTACATTAGGCTTATTTTTTAAAAAAGAAAAGAAAGAAACGCAAACGAGCAAAAATGCACATGGTCGTCTTTTATGCATACTCTATCTCGTAAATTACAACGTTGCTTATATATCTGTTTTGAGTTGGATGTTGTATATAGGGATATGTTGGCTAGACACTCTGTGTGTGTATATGCAATGGTGGATATTATTTTGCTGAAAAGAAAACTTGAGGCTTGTTTCATATTTAATTTCAGAAGAGAAAGGCGTCTTGGACCCTTCTATCTCAAGAGATTCATCCACATTTTATTTCACTAAAAATCTTTTTAAAAAACTTGTGCTACATGGCAGCTTACACTAGACAAAACTTAGAGAGGGAAAGAGAGTCGCAAGGTACCATATGGTAATTTTTTGATGATGCAGCAGAGTGGTTTAGAAGAGTAAAAACAAAATAAAAGAAACGAGAAAGAAAGAGAGACCCAAACTGAACCTGATTATGGAATATGTCCTTGTATTCATGATAGTAAAGCAGTCTGTTTTTGTGTAGTCTCAATAAGAAGGACGCGTGCATAGAGCAGCTTGAAATTGAAGTACAAAGATACCTAATACAGTAATAATATGCGCCATTTCACCGTGATTTATAGTAAAATTAATTGTACAGACTAATACATAACACCTTCATTTTAAAAGAAAGTGTTTTTTTTCTTCGGTAGAAATTGTGAAGATGATGATGACGGTGATGGTGAAGAGAAACACTCAACAGATTTTTATTTGATGTGAAGGATTTTTTTATCTTTCACGCTTTTTTCAAAATTTACACGGTACACTGACATTCAAGATAGAGCATCTTAAAAGAGAGATAGAGAGAGATGTATTTCACCATAAAATTAGCTGTTTGATTCACCGTGATTTATAGTAAAATTAATTGTACAGACTAATATATAACACCTTCATTTTAAAAGAAAGTGTTTTTTTTCTTTGGTGGAAATTGTGAAGATGATGACGGTGATGGTGAAGAGAAACACTCAACAGATTTTTATTTGATGTGTAAGATTTTTTTTATCTTTCACGCTTTTTCCAAAATTTACACGGTACACTGACATTCAAGATAGAGCATCTTAAAAGAGAGATAGAGAGAGATGTATTTCACCATAAAATTAGCTGTTTCAATTATAAAGTGTCTGAATCGGAACCATTTCTGTCTGTATTCTTGTAGTATCACTAACTCTGATAATATCTTACTTTGTGCACACGGACACCTATGCATTACATAAGGGGGAGGAAAGACGCAAACAAACAATTTATATGATCCAACAAAGCAAAGAAACGTACCCTATAAAATAACAAACATCTCGAAAAGTGTCTTGTTGTAGAGTAACAGCACAGCAGTAGGAACAGCACATTTAGAAAGCGTATACATTTACTTAGATGAAAATGGACACCAAATTAGAAGTGTGTAGTGCATGTAAAGCAACGTGGAATATTATTTGTAGCTGTAATTTCATTCACAGAGAGATGGAACGTGAGTTATAAACGAGCTGTTTTGATGCATTGAATCAAGCCGTATTCGTGTGTGAGAGGTGTATGCCTACACACACACCTAAAAGGAAGCGAGTATCCATTTAATCAATATGCCCAAGTGTCTGACTGAGCTGAGGCTTGGTGTTTGAAAAATCACTGTAATTTCGCTGGTGCAGAACGAACGTAATTTAGGAGCAATCTGTAAATTGCGTATACAAACTACAAATGACAGGATGCGGAGAGAGCGTCTTGGAGTAAACTGCTTTCGTGTGGGGGTAATCTTCCTGAGTTAAAATTGTGTAGCAGTAGGGAAAGGAGTGAAGAAAAACGAGCTCATAATGAGCAGGCAATTCATTTGGTTCCTGCTGTGACAGTCATGAATATTAAAATGCAAAGTATAACTACAAGATTTCTTCCTTTTAAGCCAGTGAGTTGGGGAGATGTTACTATTAGCTTAATTTGCATGTTTGGTACGTACTGGATGAATGTCTATATGAAACACGGCTTACGAAATATTATTTTAGTATGTTTGCAATGTACTGCATTTAGGTAATTATATATATAAAGAATAGACTAACAGCACTGTTGTTGGAGCGTACTGCTCGCAGTTCGTATAAAAGGCAATCACCATTAAAGTTGCCAGTTTTATGTGTGTGTGGCTATAATAACGTACGGCGATAATGATAAGTTGCCTAGTGGAAGTCTTTAAAACGTAGTTTCGTTACAGGTTTCTCTCTTGTATTTTCAGGTTTTCGGGATGATTCTCCAGACTACTCGGTCATTATTTACAACCGAATTCCGAAGACGGGATCCACGTCGCTAATGGGAATCGCTTATGAGCTGTGCTCTAAAAATGGGTTCTCCGTCATTCATCTGAACACGACGAAAAATAGCCACATTTTAACTCCCGCTGATCAGGTAAGTAGAAAACGTCGATTATGATATGCTTGAGCGAAAGTAGTGGCGTGGAAATGACTGAATTGAACATTACGTGTGTTTGTTCCATTTAGCGGTACAGCTTTGCTGAAAGATTTTCTTGGGAGGCACGTAGTATTAAATAGGAGGTGGCATATTTACTAAGGAGTTCCTCCAGTAAATAATAAATACTTCTTGCCGAATGTGACATTTGTAGGTGTACACACGACATAAAATGAAATGAAGCATGTATAATGCATGTGTAGCATAAGATAAAATGGAAGATGTGCGTCTATACAGCTTTATTATTCGATCACTAAGCCTGCCTATAATTAGTGGTAAGTGGTTTCCCTACAAAGTTTGCTCTACTCCAGAAACTTTTAGCCGCCTGTCGTTCCTTGGTCACTTGTCCTTAATGATTAAAGAAAAATTACGAGAAGCTCTTTGCGAATGCATTAATTCCAGATAGGACTCATTAGTGCGTACAGTTGGGAGCTGATGAAAGCCCTTCACATTTTTCAGTGTGCCTGTGGAACGCATCTCGGTAGCGTAATCGGATGGGCGTAGCCGTTAACTGCCTTCTTGCGCTTTTGCAGACTTGACAGAAGTGGGTAGATACAACACTTAGGTTGTGCGGCTGCAGAAGGAAATTAATGATTAAAAATTAGACAACTGTATAGCCTATTCTACAGACATACACAGATGACATTTAAAAGGGAATGGAAAAGGGAGGGTCCAGTCAGTAGGGATAACTGACAACTCTTTAGTACAGAACAAAAACCTGCTGCTGCTGCTACTTACTATTTCTGTATTTCAGATGAATGAGTGAATGGAAGTAGTGAAAGCAATCAATCATCGAGCTCTCTTGGGTTTGTGGCGATGAAGATTTAATTAAAGTAATGCATAGTTCGAATGAAATGGACTACGACTTTCTTTTGCTTTCCTTTTATTCCTTTCTCGTTATGTGTTGTGCACGTTTTTTGCACGGCTGGCCTGACAGTCAAAGAATTGAATCAATTCGTTGAAAACGCCAGTTGGAAATTTGTACGTCTGCATACGCATAAAAACTAGTGTAGGCATGTCGTTCAAAAACATGGACTGCGGAACCCGGGAGTTGAAGAGAAAATCCCCCCGATCGAATTCTTCAAACTTACTGAAGATAGAGGTACGGTTTTCTCTCTTCCTCCTTCCCAATTCCGCAGTCCATGTTTGTAGATAATAATAATGTCACGGTTATTTTCTATTTCGCAACGTATTTACTTTGTGGGTTTCAATTATGAATGAACTACATGCACGCACACGTGTTCAAATCCCCTTCCCCTGTCTAAAAAGGAATTTAATAATGACAGCAGAGAGGAAAGCAGCTTTAGCTTATTTCGTTGCCAGCAAAATGGACAAAAGAAGGAAACACGAACCCGGAGTATAACGAACCCTGTTAACTTTCCAATTAATCTAATCAGTACATTAATAGTTGTTAACTTAATCAGGAAAATGGCATTTATGCTGTAGATGTTCCCTGGATTTTATGACTATTTCACGACGGCCTTTTCAGGGTGCACGTGGATGGGCAAATGCCAATAAAAATCGGTTAAAATGCTCACATCCAAAGCCTGCAGATTTGTACTGCTTCAGATTTCGAAACGGGCACACGCCATCGATCTAATCAACCTATCAAACAAACCTAAACAAACTTTATGGGATCTTGTTTATGGGTTTTACTACTTTCATTATACAAGTTATGATAACGCAGCAGCAGTAGGCAGTATTGCCGAGTTTCTCATTTGGGGAGAACTATCACAATCGCTATACACGTAGACAGGTAGAACGAGATACAATTCTACATAAACCTGATTTTCTTGGCAGAGCTAGCGGAAATTGTAGCATGCGTTCGGAAATAAAGGTACAAAATAACTTATCAGTAGATCAAGGGAGATATCAGCAGAGATCGTAAACTAGAGACAAGTTTTAAGTTATTTCCTTTCCTTTTAGGTTTAGGCTTTCAAATTATACGAAACAATTTCGAAACGCCCACAGCTCTGGGTATATGCATAAGAATTTCCCTTTCAATGCCTACAGGTATAATGAATGTAACGGACAAAAGTGTCTATTTGGGGAACTGACAGGAAAGAAGAACTCTTTCAAACGAAATAGAATGTTGGGCCAGAAGGTTGTTTCTGGTAGGGACATAAAATCGGAAAATTGTCTGCGTGTTCCATGTCCGTCTGCAATGTATCGTCACTTTCGGATAATATTTGTTTATCTCCTTTCATGGCCAAGTGTAAGAAAAGATGATGCGTTCGAAATCAGACAAGTGTATAAGGAAGCTCTTCGCTGTAACGCTAGACTAGACCGGAGAAAACCGCTAAATATAATATACCTGTGTGCTTTGCTGCTGGCTGATATGAAATGGATGGGAGGTAATTTAATTTGACGTCTGATTACAGTCTGTCTCTCTTTTCTCTTGAATTCTGCCTGAATAGATTCGTTTCGCCCAAAACATCTCTGGTTGGATGGAAAGAAGACCAGCAATTTATCACGGTCACATTGGCTACATCGATTTATCGGCACTGGGTGTATCGCTGAGGCCAATCTACATCAATGTGGTTAGAGACCCATTGGAACGACTCATCTCGTACTACTACTTCCTTCGTTTTGGTGATAATTTCCGACCTGAAGTGGTGAGAAAACGAAAGGGAAATAAAGAGGTTTGTTCTTAATACCACTTCTTAATGCTACTACTACTAATACTATATACTAAGTATACTGGTTCGAGTACCGCGAGCCATTTTCCACTTTTATAACACACCACTCCATTTTATGGCTCAAAATGGATACAAAACTTACAAACATTACGCCTTTTCTTCAACTTATTATTACTTGTAAGCACATCCTATCGTCTTACCAGCACCACACAGTGATCTTCTTTTCGTCGGGTAGATAGATAACCACTACCACCTCTTTCACACATTTACGCACATCGTTTCACGTAGATACTTTTATATTCATTCATTCATTTCGTACTCACTTTCCCTTTCTTTGTCCATAATAATACACAATACAAATGGGAATGAGAAATAACCGCATAAAAATTCTGGATCATTGTGCTGCCAAGCTTCCGCCATGTCATTAGCATCAGTTTCCCATATTTTCTCATCTAATGGCTGGTTATACCTTTGGAATGGCACTTGAAACGAGGAAGCTTAGTGGGTAAACGTGCTACGATGTTGTTATAAACCCGAAAGAGTATTGCGCCCCATTTATTTCAACAGCAGCACCAACACCCGTAGTCCCGGAGAGGGGGAGAACGAAGTGCTCTCTCATGTCCTTCTCTTCCTTCTCAAGTGAATGTTATGCATCCATTCATATTCATTCATAAAAGTCTTTTACTTTGCCTTCATACAACAGCCCGGCATACATTCACACACGTACATATGCATGAAAGCAGGGAAATAAGAACATCCTCTTTGCTCAGTTCCTGTCTCGAGCATGTCGCTAGAACACGTAAAGTAAACGCGTTTGGTAGGCAGGCAGGCGAGTAAAAAACTAAAAGGCTTTGTTCGCCGGACCACCAACTCATAGTTTAGTATGCGGCTTTCTCTTCATTTGAAAATTCCAGGGTGAAAATGTGATATGTACGAAAAGTACCATTAGAGAAAGCGAGAGCGCTCGTATCACTGGGGCCGAAAAGAGGTAGTGGTGGTAGCTTTAGTACAGGTCATCATCATCTTGGTGCGATGTGTGTTGATGAAGACGTGTGTGTAAAACTGGCTGAAAGTTTGTATATTCATCGATGCACATCAACTTCAACACTAATAGCTTGAAAAGTAGGATATTAACCCGTCATCACTCACCACATACACTTCTTGATTAGGGTGGAGGTCTTGTCCGTTGTTTCATCAAAAACATGAAAATCAAACAAGTACATATAAACGTATATAGTAATTATAATCGAAAACAGAAATAACCTACGTTTAATTATCTTATTTTCTTTCCTATAATTACAGTTCTAAGTTATAACATGATCCAGAATGTTGCCTCTTTCAAAAACCCATAACATATTGACAGGAACATGTTTTAATGATTTGTCATAATGCTGATACTGATGTAAGAAAACAGGGCTTTGGTTATTCATGGGAAAAGTTTTTTAGTACATGGAGAACGGGCTCAATCGATACTTTTAAATTACTCTGTTCTTTCCTGAGTAAATACATTGAAACCCTTTATTTACTTAGAGTTATTTAATTCAGGTTAGTTTACACACTCATTTTGGTATTTAGTATTCAGACTCACGAACAAAATCCACACAAAGCAATACAAACAAGCCCAACTTTAAAGTGTGCGTGGTACTCTTATTGATCCAAACAGAATATGTCCTGTCATGTATCTGTGTAGCTCGAAGAGGGTTGAAGTTTTTAGAGCTGTATACATATTCTGTAGTTTAATGCTGCAGCACGAATTACTGATAATTACAAGTTATAAAATTTATGGTGTGCCGTTCCCGTTGAAATTTTCTTAGGAAAGCAATTATACCACCCGTTCTAATAATAATTGCTTCCTCTGCTGGCATGCACATAATTGATTTAATAATGATTTTGCTTTCACTCTGAGGAAGAGTACATCTGTCTTCACTTTAATTACGGAGGAAAATTTCTAAGTATCATAACTTGGAATAGCTTTCTTATTGACGAGAATTCCTACTGCTGATCTTATCACATTTATTTTCCGTTCCCCTGTTTTATTGTATGAAGACAAGGAAAACTCGCATGCACGAAGTTATTTTCTTTATAATTATTAGCGAAATAATTGTACACAAAAACAAAAATACATGAACATTGTATGCAAACTGTAAAACGATATAACGTTTTAATACCTGGTTGCTTGTCCTTTTCAGAGGGAAAGTCCCACCTCCGCAAAACGTACGGAAAACAACCACCGTCAAAGGAGACGCTGAAGACCATTCATAAATCCAAAGTGTGGCAGATGGAACAGGATTTTTACATGTTTGCTAAGAAAAACTTTAACTCAATTAAAAAGAGAGCATTACCCTCAAGCGGGACTGCGTTCGTCCCCCAACAATTCCGTTTCGAAAAAATACGTCCCAAAATTATAAACAACAACAATCACAACAACGTTATAAACAATCACAATAGATGAATTCGTTAAAGAGGGATATAAAGCCATATTAATCCTCCATCATGTACACAAACGTAAATATAATAGCTTCGAGTTATACATACTTTTTGTGAAAGATGGAGACAGAGTTTTTTAATCATATCTCATCATCATCGTTTATTATTGATGACATATCAGATTTGTACACAAATGCTCTACTCTACCTTACAAAAAACCTTACCTGGCCAAGAAATACGACTGACTGCTACCTAATAATAATTTTTAGCTTGATCCTGTTGTTTAATTAGAGTTTTTATAACGTTAAAACAAACATGAAATACTAAAAAAAAAATTCATACTAACCTGACCGACCGATTATTCTGCGTGTGTAACGTACTAAACGAGCGGCCCGATTTTTTAAAACATTTTTGGAAAATGATGGTATAACATAGTAGACATCTCTATTTAACTTACCAGGTAAGCTTTTAAGGTGCTGTATAATTCCGTGGTCGCTGTGTTAAAATTGTTTCGTTAAGGCTTCAAAGAAAGAATTTGGAATTTAATTTAGTAATTTTTAAAAAAATCTGAAAAAAGGAAATTTTTTTAAACAATTTTTCAAAACCGACATAATCATGAACAAACCATACCTTCAAATCTTAAACAATTTAAAGCATGTGCTACCCTTTTATACTGGCTGGTAATTAATGATAACTTGATAACGGGAACAAAACATACAAAATCTACTGTACACCAGTTGCGTTATCATTATTTCTAAATTATTGTACTATACTTCACGTTCACCTTTCTTTCAGTTTCACACTCGCAAGGAATGAATAAATAAAACCAGGCAAAGACCAAAACTTCCTTGAAGCACTGCAAACTGATATTGCTGCTATTCAAATTTTTAATTTTTATTCACTTCCGACCTACGCTCGAGCGTAACGTTGCTGCGAGGTTTCAACTTTCTGGTTTGTTGACCGTTAGTATTATATGAATTCCTGTAGCTTTCCGTTCCCCATTTCGGCGAACTACATTATTTAGAAAAAAATGAGAACTGTTCTCCAGTAAACATATATTTTGCCATTAATTAAACTTTAAGCTGATAAAGACCGAATCGACAGGATTTTAGCAACATCGATCGCGGAACTTTACAACATCCTAGAAGCTTTCCCAGCTTACGTTAGTAGAAGTTCAATCATGGATCGACAACGGGATTGATATGGGTAGATAAATATACGGATAGGCTTAACGCAGTCATTCTCCTGAAATTCTTTAATTTTACCGACATACATTTTTGTATAAACAACTTTTGTAATATATCTAAGCGTAAGGGATTTGTACTGAAATCTGAAATATGAAGTGGGCGCACCACTTACTCTATCATAAATACGACGCGTTACGGATATGAGAACGGGATAAAAGAGGAACGATCGAATTAGAGATGATAGTAAAAAGAATACAGGTGGAAGGACTTCGGCTTCCATTTTATAATGCGTGTATATTAAATGTATGCAAGTATTTTAATATTGAAACTTTTGAAACCCTCCTGGTAGATAAGAGGTCTTAGGTATTCTTATGGATTATTATTAGTAGACTTGGCGCATTTTTTAAATATTTATTTTGTATCATTTCTAATACTTACTATTTGCTATTGGCGCACTCAATAAAAAAGTGTACAACGAACAGTTTTACGAAAGGAAAAAGAAGTTGTAAGTCGGTTTAACACGTATGATCTTTATTTCGGCTAGTGAATTGAAAAGGGTTTGGATGGAATCGGAAATTGGCTCAAATTGTAGGACTGTACTGTTCGTTGTAGTGACGTTATATAGAACAATAAAATGAACAATGAACTTAAAATTATGTTGTTTTCCCATCGTAGTCACTTTTGTTTTCTCATTAATGCAATTATGAGTAATGAAGTTTGCAATTTATTTAAGTAAAATTAAGTTTACGTTTACACTGATTTTTGTTTTTTTATGAATCTAGTTGCGTGTGCCAGTTAAATCTACAACGTACTTAGTTTGATACTCATTTTATCTTTAGATAACAAATCTGAAATATGTCTGTGTTTTATATAAAAGTTATTTTCATATTAATTCTCTTGATCGTCTGATCGTGCTTCTATTTTCTTCTTTTGTTAACAAATATGATTTGCGATAAATGACTCTTTGATTGTAATAAAAATATGATACACTTAAACAGTAATTACAAAATATATTGTCTTGCGACTGACGCACATTGTCTACAATGATGATGGTGTTAACAAGGTCAAGTCTGCTTAAATGGCAAGATCATATATATCTATAAATAGAAAGGATTAAATACTATATAGTGGTTCCAAAACGCAATGGCGGGTTAACACACCGTAATTTAATGCAAACGACGTATATACAAATACAATATTACAAATAACCCCTTAAATATTATATATGCTTTGGCATTTACATTACGTCTAAATCATTGTTAATTATATAGAAAAACAAATGCATTATGAAAAGCTTTAATTATACTCGAATACAATGATAAAATGTCCGGTATCACATGCATCTATTAAGTTTACCAGAGGCGTTATGTAACCGTTATCGTTGTTTCCAGTTTAATGATAATGTGAATGATTTATGTTTGTGTAAATATAAGTACGAATATATTGAATACGTATCGCAAAACTGTTACAAATACACATTACTGAAAATGATGAATGAAACGAATAAAAAAGCTACATTCAAAGGAATACGAATACGGTGTAATTATTGATCAGCGTTCATTTATGCCCTCAGCTTTAAACCTACTCTGCATCCATTATCCATTCCATGTCATTCAAAATTTTGAGCACCATATACAGATATCATTTGTGGCAGACGAGGGTTGTTCACGGTCAAAACGACCAAAAATATAGGAAATTAAACTCTAGCACGTACGGTTTTTGGTACGCCAAGTTTGTCGGGTATAGATTTCATGAGTGTTGGAGCGGGGAAGGGCAAATTCAATACCTGATATCATTGTTCATTATCATTACTGTATTGGTTATTATGACATATAACTGACAACTTGGTCTTCCAAAATGGGATTTCTTAGATAATAATAGATAGAATAAAGGCACCAAAATATTAATAATAATATAATAATAAAAAACATGTATATGATTAATATTGATTAATCAAAATTAATAATAAACTATACTTACACATACTTTGATGATATTACACATTAACTGATCGTGAGTGCCCTGTTATAAACATTGGTTTCTGATATTATAGAATTATAGGTATTTTGATAGATCTACAAAAAATTGATTTTCCCCATGCATTTCTAAATAGGCAAAGAAATGTTTTCTAACGGAAAATTTTATGACGCCTGTAAAATTTAAAAAAATCATATGTGCAAGTATCATAAGCATTGCATTACACGACGGATTTTTACTCCTTTTAAAACCAAATTTCATTTTTCACGTTTACTTCTCGTTCTTCTTTCGTTCCCGTTAATCCTTTAATGAAACGTTTTTAAAGGAATTGTAATTGGAAAAAAGCTCTATGGACGGATGTTTGTACTATTGGTTTGATTTACATGTACTTTACGTTACAATAAGTTAATACACGTATCTCGTATACCATCCGGACATTTATGAAAATTTACAGGGAGTACTTTAACTTTTATGTCCTTAAAATCCCATGCTGCTTGTGATTGATTAAAAACCTCCTCCTCCCGAAAGGATTATGTGATGTTTCAATGACAAATCATGACGTTCGTCGCAAGTGCACGGCTCCCTGTTAGACCTTTTTTCTCATTTCACGCATAACTGGCGATCGAGAAAAGGTCATTATGGTAATTTTTTAATAATTAATAGGAAAGGAGACTCTCAAGCTTAACTTGTCTTTGCCGTGTTGTATAATGGCAATTGTATTTGGGTATGGCACATTAATGGAAAGTAGGTAGAACCCGTTAATGGAATGTATCTAAAGCTATAAGCGCAAGATACTTTTACAAAATTCTGCATTTTTCAATGAAAACATGATAGTACATATTATTTCGCTAATATTTCTAGACATAAAATATTATAATATGTAATATGTTAAAGTATGTTAAAAAGAGAAAATTTTAAAATATGTACAACCTGTATGTTATTTCAATTTAAACAATGAAAACAATTGCTAGAAGATACGTGGTGGGTATCTCCTAAATTCAAGATATTTTTGTCCGTGCTCAGATGCAAGATACAAATACAAGATACTTTTGTCTGTAGCTCAGATGCAAGATACATATACAAGATACTTTTGTCTGTAGCTCAGATGCAAGATACAGGTACAAGATACGTTTGTCTGTAGCTCAGATGCAAGATACATATACAAGATACTTTTGTCTGTAGCACATATGCAAGATACAGATACAAGATACTTTTGTCTGTAGCTCAGATGCAAGATACAGATACAAGATACTTTTGTCTGTAGCTCAGATGCAAGATACAGATACAAGATACATTTGTCTGTAGCTCAGATGCAAAATACAAGATACTTTTGGCTGGATCTTGATCTCGCTCAGATATAAGATAAGTATTTTATACAGACTTTGTACACGAAACTGGGTTACCACGACCACGACCCGCTGTACAGTGTCCTGAGGGGATAAATTATGATGGGGATAGTTACGCATTGTTATTTGAAAGGTCATAATCGGGTGTCTTTTAGAAATCGGTGCCAGTTTTCAAATTCCCGGTACTACAGACTCTTGGCTCTCGATTGAGACCGGTCTGGTCAAATTTGACCTTCAAATACAGGAACCGTGATTGAATTACCAAATCGACTTTTTCAATTTGATCATGCGATATCTCCGAAATGGTGCATTTTTACCATGGTTTCTTTTGACGAAAAAATACACCGCTGGTAGGGGTATCTATGGTAAAAAAAGGTGTTAAAGGCGATTACTTCTAATAATAAGTTCTTGTTACTTTTTTAAGGGTCTCCTTTTTTCTCTCGTAAAATCAACTTTTAGCAAGGCTGCAGAGGAGGCCTTACCGTCCCCAAGGGGGTGAAGGGGTCAATCAATTGGGGTATCCATCAATCCATCTATATTCTAAATTTAAGCCAATTTGGCGAACTTCCAAAAAATAGTTCCTATTTTTTACCGTTTGGGGCGCTGCAGTGTTGATGTTTACTTTAATATTAAGGGTTTACCTCCACAAGGAGATTTATTTACGACCATCCTCCGGAT
>JAHZNE010000061.1:0-22464 GCA_027744055.1 Callyntrura sp. NNG-2020 | reverse complement strand
CTACTTTTTTGTCGCAGCAATAATATTTATTTCCCTGTTTACCGTTGCCCCTACACTATTCCCTGTTCTTTTCAAACATTTTGTGCACTTCACATCCCTGTTCATTCTAGTCATTTGATTGACACCCCGACCACCAACAGGTTACTCAAGACGAAGGACGGTAAAACCTAAAATCAACAATAGTATTTCCATCTTTAACTTTTTGAACTGCCTTTCCTTCACTGTGGCACAACGTGTTTATAAAAGGAGACTACATTTGACACGGTACTGTACTAGAAAGACGGCGCGAATTTATACCGCCGATATTGTGAAAAATACATAAATTCATGTTTCATGTTATGATAAAATGATGTAGTAAAAAGGCAGGTCAGTTTTAGTACATTTATTTGTCCGAAGTATTGCAAGCTCAGCAGAACTATTGACACACGCATTATCGTAGATTTATTACAAACCAAGAGCTATTTACAAACTGGATATAATCAGTTCTTGGTGCACATTTAATATTAAGTTATTATATGCATTTATCAACTTTTATGTATTCATGAGGCATTAATTAGTCTGACATCTCTTCGTCCTGTCCATCAGCAAAACCGTATTATTCCATGTTATACTCTGGTATTAGTAGATCCCGTTTTATAACGCTGCAGTATCTTGGAACCGGCTTCACAGACTCATTTTATTTTTATCTCTCGCTTTCAGGTCGTTGTTTACATGTGTACCGATTTTCATGTTTTTCCATGAAGGTGGAAAGCAGATACTATTTTTTAATAGTCGTGAAGCCAGGTGTGTTCAAAAGAACCACACTTTTAAAATGATCTAATAGGGATGAAAAACAATAACATCTGCACAAATAAACAGGTATTTCGTTTATAGTTTTTGTGCTAAAATCTACCAAATGGTTTTGAGACCAGAACTTTTAATTAATAGCATTCCATAGTAATAGGTGAGACGCATGTCATCGGAAATACTGCCAGATGCAACAGTATGATGACCTAAAAACACAAAACAATGATTTTTGGATAATATAAGTGAGATATCATTTAAAATATAACCAATATTCAAAGTATAATTTTCTGGCTAGAGCGACTTTTAATTAGAATACGATCCATAGAATTAGTTTGCAGCTATATTTTTTGTACCCTGAACATGAAATCGTTTTTACATATAATTTTTAGAGGATACAAACACACTCGAAAATTACTGATTTCAATTTTAATGCTACATATATAAATGTTTTTGAAATTGCAAAGATTACACACTACAATTTAAGTTTTTATTGATGTTTTGTTTTATTAATTGTTAATAGCTTTCTTTGTACTACTTCCTTTACATACCACTCCATTTGACTGAATATACCTATGTCTATGGTGTAATACGCCACCACTAAATGTGGGAACGATGAAGACAATAAAGAATTATTATTATTGTTGTTTTAAGTACTTCGTAGATTGTCTAGCTGCGCCAGTTAGCATTACATAAACTGTTGGATTGTGCATGGACTGCCTGAAAAACTTACAAGGAAAGTCGTATAATGTGTCGCATGTAATAAGTAAATTTTGGTGGCTGCTGATAGTTTGTGATACGACAAATTCAACGGCTGCCAACTGCCAACACCAGTTATGTGCGCAACACCTTCACGAACATGATTGTTTTTTCCTTTTGTCATTTTTTGTATTATTTTACTTGAATACTTTTTATTGCTGCTGACTGCAATATTTTCTAGTAGAAGTGCCAAGAAATAAATGAATGTTTCTAACTTTAAATGTATAAAATATTGCTTTTAAGCGATGCATTTGGAAGATTCCTGCACATAGACTACAACTAGCAGCAGATTCCAAAATGACTCATGCAGACGAGACACCATACGACCTTTCCTTGTTAGTGGTATAATTCTTTAGTTTTCATCAAATAAGGCTTATTCATTTATGGCTTAGCATTTATAAGTTATGTTAGGTGAGCTAAAAAGTTGCATACTATTTAAAGAGAAATTATACAAATCGTATGAATAACTGAAGTCTAAAACTTTTCACATGCTGTATACGTCCGTATACTGTATGTACGTATAACGTCCACCTTTTCTTACAATCGTGTATGCAAGGTAAGTCTCAAAAGGCAGTAATTTTTGTATTTTCAAAGATTACTGCTACAGCATGTTTGTAAGCAATTCAAATATCGTCCGTTTAGTTAATGCTCTTTAATAGAAACAAGTATTTACTCACACCATGTAGTTATTTCGATACCAATCGTTTCATGGTTTTTAATATATATTTCCAATATGCCATCCATGCAAAATTAGGCTAAGAACTCATAAATATCACCGGCGTTTCCTAAAATTGTATCATTTAAGCACACCCAGATGGATCACCTGGACCATCCAAACCGAAAGCAGCTCTAACTTTTCCATAAATCTCAAATCTCCTTTGCGCCTTCACGTTTCCTGGATGAGAGCACTCAAGACGTCCGTTGATAGCCTTAGTGGAAGCTCCAAAGCGACCCAGTTGTACTCCCGGGGCATCATGCACGAATCTGCTCCAGTACCAGAACGACGTTCTCCAAGAGAGAGTGTCGTTATTCGCTACCTGGTCCGGATCATCGGCGAGACGACGATCTCCATAAATAGTTTTAGATGCCAACTCGTAATTGTCGCACCACGTTAGTTGGATATACCCCCGACCATAGTAATATTGCCCCGGAGCATCACATTTCGGATCACTGTATTCTGTACATAGTCTATTTTGACAATCAATTTCTTTCTTGTATTGAAGACCCCCAGATTCATGGATCAGTTGAGCGAGACACATGGCAGCTTCTTCTAACGTTGTAACCCGACCTTGATTACGAATGTAACCGTTGAAGTTGTTGTACTGTTCAAAACTGGGTTCGGGGTACTTGTTGCTGATGATTGCTTCCATAAACTGTTCAAAGGTAACGAATCCTACAAAAAAGACACAATCACAGCTATTCTGTTTGTGTGGAGCACAATTTGTCAATAAATTTAACCTTTACCTTCACCAGGTCCCGGATTAGAAGTGGTGGGAGGACTAGTGGGAGGATCAATTTCACCAGGCATTTTATCGCAACAGTGATATTTGTGTCCCACTCTGCCATCAACATCGCACGGTTCCTTCTCTTTTTCTCTCATATTCCAAACCCCACACCCAGTTTCCTTCCAGTCATACGGCTGGCATCCCGTCCACCAGCAATCCGCCGTGATGGAAGCGACAAAACCTAAAATTAGCAGTAATCGCCCCATTATGAATTTTCGCACTACTTTTTCTCATTTATTGCTTCTGACTTGCTTGCAAAATGTAGGCAAGACTTGGTGTGAACCAGAACTAGAAAACAGCATTGTATTTATATCGGCCCTACTTGCGAAAGAAACCATAATTTTTGTAATTAGCTAGACAGAGTGACGATAACGAGATGCACTACAAGTGTCTGTTTTTGTTGTCACAATTATCGTCATTAAATCATGTTCTTTCAGAGTGGAGCAGGTTAGTAGGCAAAAGCTAAGTTGCATTGCGAAGCATTACAGGTTGCATGAATCTAGGACTGCTTGAATTTTGAATTGAATTGTAGATATAAATTTAGAAGATCTATGATTGATGTGCACAAACAATAACAATTGGAGTGACAATTTTGACCTAACTTGAGCTATAATATTTAATATTTCAACGAGATGGATCATTAAAGGTCTAGCTACATGCATTACTGCTACGGTGGTGGCACGTATGACCCGATCAATTGAAATTAGTTTTTGTAAATTTGTAAATATTACAGAAATAAAATGGAATAATTTTCAAACAGACAAAAATGTTTAAAAAATCTTTGGTGGCATTATTGTTAAGAATTTTAAAATAAAAAAAGACTACCTTTGCCAGTTCTCGGACGAGAGGTGGTGGAATACATAGTGGGAGGATCAACTTCCGATTCCTTATCGCAACAGTGATATTTATGTCCCTCCCTGAAATGGTAGCAGTACTCTTTATTTTTTTCGGTGGCATTGTGCCTGCCACAACCCTTTTCTAACCATTGATCAGCTTCGCACGTCGTCCACCAGCATTTAGCCCAAGAGGACGTCACGGCAATGCTTAAAATCAATAGTATCCTTGCCATTTCTTATGTCTACTTTAATTTAAACACATTCTTATCTTTACAGCGCCTCATATTTATATAATATTGATTTTCGAAGCGATATAATTTATACAAAAACCAGATGTACATCTTCATTTTGCCGTAGCCATAATTATTGTAATTGATATAATTCGTAGAATAGGAGGGTAGACAGATGGCCTTGATATTTATATATTACAAATTTCATTTGAATTATCGTTGTTACTGCAACTTAAAGTCAATTGGTTATGATATGTATGAATGAGCATGACTATTGATTCAAATGGAAGGTAGCACTGTTATGTCATGAGTATACTGTAAAATTTTATGCACTAAAATGGTCTAATATGCAAACAATATGCAAAAAATTACGCGCCAATTAATTTAGTGGTATTTACATTCAACTCATAAAGACAAACAAGGTGATGTTCAAGGTTCGTCATAGTAAACCCTTGTCTTCTAGCCGATAACAAAGTTTTCTCCATACTAAAACTGCGTTAAACTTCCACTGATGCCAAAGGGCAATATTTTAAATTTCCTATTGCAGAAGGGCTCAAACCAGTAGTTATAGTATTGTCTGTACTCAGATTTGCAATTGTACACATCATCTCATAGTCTGGGCTATTTTGAAGAACAGAGTATAACTTTTTTCTGAATCACACTTCTGGTTTTTGATTGATTGCGGCTGTCTTGTGTTTTGAATTCTGATATTAGGTTAATTACTTCCACCACTGTAATAGATTCTAGTTTAAGGATTGCACTTGAAAAAATATATAACGATAAGCTATCTCCACAATTTGTTCCTTGATTCCGGCTTTTGAGAGTACTCCATTTATTCATGAGCTCCATTCATGAGCCTCGTTCGTTCATATTTTATCATAAAAAGCAAATTTATGCAAGTATTTAGGCCTGAATATGCGATTTTGCACAAAAACGCTAAAATATGCAAAAATTAGTGTCTCTCAAAATACTTATTTTGATGCAATATGCATTGAAAATATGCAAAACATAAAATTTTACAGTATAGTCATGAGTCATCATGTTCGTTGTAATATCTCTTGATGATTCGTTGCAGATGTATTATTCGTCATAAAAACCATGTTAATCATGCTGATTATAACTGGTGCAATGAGGCAAAAAAAACTATTGCCTCTATTATTACTCGTGTATGAAGTACCTAAATTGACAATAATTGAATGGGATTTGATTATACAACACGGTATCAAACGTCCTCATAATATTCATAGACCAATACCATGTTTAACTACACAATAATCCCAGAAGTTTCGGAATTAAACTAGCCAGCGAACACAAAGGAACAAGATATATTGTTTCCGAAAAGTCTCTGTAATATTATGGAAACAGTCATTCCTAACCTGAAATGAAAAGGGACAGTCTTCATCACAGTTGAATATGCATTTGGAAAGGGATCCTGTAAAACTATAAAAGCGTTCTACTTATTGGTTTACAGTTTACATACGAAACTCTGCTGGTACTTCTGCAAAAGACAAAAAATGTTCAATCGAAAGCACTCTCAAGTATAAACATACAGTTTCATGAATGCGTATTAAAACACAACTGTGTCAAAATTCAGGGAACGCCCCACGTAGCAGGTTGCTGATTGTGCAATTTGGTGCTACAGATTCATTAAGGTTAGGTATACACAATTGTAGAATTATCTTGTTAGTAAATGGCAGCAACAGGTAATTATGGTTTTATGTGTTCTACATGTTCATTTCCATTTTTATTGATGTAATGCTGACTTACAATTAGATACAGTCCTTATCCGGTGAAAGGCATTTAGGGTTTAATGAATTACGTCAAACATTTACGAAGAATTTGCCTGCTGTTTAGCTAATACCCATGGCATTGGAGATGTATTTGATGAGCAAGGGGGATAAATGTATTTGATGAGCATACATTGATACTACTCAGAAACATTGATAATGCTGTAGCACATACCCCGAAATCGGTACAATGGAGTAGGCAAAGTGTAACCTTTGACGTACTGTACCACATCCGGTCTTTGGCTGCTGCTTCAAAAGATATGTCTGGCAAATTGAAAACCGTCCGTTAATCGGAATCACACAAACATTTTTCTGTTTTTGTTATTAAATTAATACTGCATGAACAGGCAGATGTACTGTGCTGGCAGAGGCCGACATACATACATAAATACATGAAGTGAATATATAGATTCATGAGTTAATTAGGTAGTCAGTACATTTTATTCTAATCGTAGATAAATTAGTAAGCAACAATGTCACGTCTGTCAATATTATAGATCAAATTATAACTTCAAACTTTTGCATTCAAGGGCATCCAGATGGATCACCGGCTCCATGCAAACCAAATGCGGCCCTGACTCTGCCATAAATCTGAAATCGTTTTTGTGCCTTATCGTTCCCTGGGGAAGAGCATTCAAGTCGGCCATTAATAGCCTTAGTGGACGCCCCAAATTTACCCTGTTGCACCCCAGGGGCGTCATGAACAGCCGCACTCCAGTACCAGAAGGTGGTTTTCCAAGAAATGGAGTCGTCTCTAGCTACCATGTCTGGATCGTTCACAAGACGACTCCAGTCTCCAAAAATGGCTTGCGAGGCATCTTTATAGTTTTTGCATCCTGTCAGTTGAATGTATCCTCGACCATGGTAATACCGACCGGGAGCATCACAACCTGACTGGGCATATTGAGGACAAGGCCTATTGGCACAATCTATTTCAATCTTCGTGGTAAGTCCTGCAGATTCATGGATCAGTTGAGCGAGACACATGGCAGCTTCTTGCACCGACGAAATTCTCCCTTGACTACGGGCGTAATTGTTGAAATTGGTGTGCTGTTCACGGCTTGGTTCCCTGAACCCGTTGCTGGTTATCGCGTTTTTGAACTGGTCATAATTGCAGAATTCTGAATTGGAAATACATTAAATGAATCATTAAAATATACTTGTTATTTCTACCCACGGATATGTATTATCAATATATCAAAATTTTAAGTTGGATTGTACCTCCGCTTCCTCCGCCACCACCACCTCCTCCTCCACCTCCTCCACCTTGTTTGTCGCAGCAGTAATATTTATCTCCCTGCTTGCCGTTCTCCCAACATTGTTCTCTGTTTTTTTCGTCCATATTGTACACTCCGCATCCCCTGTCCTTCCAGTCATGTGGTTGGCATCCCGTCCACCAACAATTTGCCCACGATGAAGCGACGGCAAAGCCTAAAATCAGCAATAGTCTTTCCATCTTTAACTGTTACGTGTGTACCTTATTTCTCAACTGTCGCACAACTCGTTTTCAAAAAACAAGACGAGATTTGATACTGTGCTAGAAAAGCTGCGCGCTTTTATATCACTCGTATTTGTGAAAAAATGCATAAATTCATGTTTTACGGAGTTTGCGCTACAATGATGTAATGTAACGATAATGACGAAAACACGTCAAGATCCTAACCACAACATTTGTTTGTCCGGAGTAGGACGTAGGTACTTTAGTATAATGGCTTGACGCAGCCAAGTAGATTTATTACTGGTTTATGTATGTCGTGCACATCATTAACAAGGTGAGTATTAACAGTTCTTGGTAGAAATTTAATACCCAGATGCAACATACATTTATCAATTTGTTTTTATTTATTCATAATTATCTGATAGAAATCAAGACCGACAATTTTCCCCTTCGCCCAATCCAAAAACCTTTTTTTCCTATTTTTTCCTACAAACCACCTATCACTGTGATGCTGGACGTATCGTCGGAAAGTTATAAGCATTAATATTAATTATTTACAAATATCGGTATATATTAGAAATTTAACCAATTATAATTGGCTTGAAATTTTGATACATTCTGTTACATATATACATCACCTCGACATGATCTCCTCACCATTTTTGAAAAACTTGTGATATCGATTAGCTTAGCAGAATTCCAAAATTTACTTTCAATTAAATACAGCATCTACATCTGCGGACGTACAGCGCTCAACAAAATTTTATTTTGGGGTACCTGAGTGGCTGGTCCTAAATAAATAATGACCACCTGAATTGAATAGCGCATTTTAAATACAAAATTCCTATATTAATGGAATTGGAGTTATTGCTTATGCCATTGATAATATTACACTTATTGTTAGGTTAATTTGTTTAGAACGATGCCGGTGACATGGAGGTGTAAATATTTAATTAATTAATTACCGCTTACACGGAATCCTTCCAGTTTTTATTGATCTGGAATGCGTACGTGGTAATCGTAAATTTTGTATGACCGGTAAACGCCGGCAAGTTATTGTACGTTAAAGTTGCACCAAACATTTTCGAAGAATCTGTCTGTTGCCTTGATAACCATCTTGTAATGGTGTGTGCATTGCTGGTACTGATGATATAAAGAAAGATGAATATGTATTTGTCGTAGTTACGGAGTAATAGCTCTTTTCCCATTAATATATGGTTCGCGTCCTATTTAGAATCGGTATTGATGTAGTTACACTAGCATTTCTTGTGATCGGTTGAACCACATCGAAGTTGTAATTCGAATCGAATGCATAGTCTAACAATAGAGGCAACTCGTATCCGGTTTCGATACTTCCATACATTTTTTCATCATTCTGTGCAAAATAGATCAAATTGACGTATAGCACAGTATTGACGATTGAAATGTTAACTGGTATGTTTATAAAGGCATGCCCTGCATGGCAATGATTTTCCCGTTTATAAATACATGTAAAAATTTACAAGGAAAAATTGAGTGGAAAAATCCGGCCCATTCACAGTATAGCATCAATTGTGTGAATAGACATGCATGCCGCATCATAAAACAACTCTTACTTGCAACACCATTTAAAAATCATTTAGCCGTGTGACGTAAAAATGATTTTCTCGTAGAGTGGCGAAATACGTACGTTCAATTGTACTTCATTCCATTATGGTATCATTTTAATTATTACAAGGGCCACATATCGATGCATAACTGTTTAATCTTGAATACTAACTGGGCATTTTAAAAGTCATTTTATCAGAAAATAATCATTTTTACACAGCTGAAGGGTGTAGTAAATAAGTATACTGTAATAATTAATAAATCTTGAGTAAAAGGTACATAATTCGGTATATCATTTTACATTAGCATTTCTGAAGGGTGTAGTAAATAAGTATACTGTAATAATTAATAAATCTTGAGTAAAAGGTACATAATTCGGTATATCATTTTACATTAGCATTTATTTGTGCAAGACTTTCACATTGGACATTCTAAATTAAAGAACCTCCTTGCCACGAGTCACAATTGCAAAAGCATAATAACATTACTGTGTACTTCATATGTAAGATTTAAATGTTACTTAATGAATGTTAACAGACCACCATAATACTATCACAGTAGGTAAAGTTAAGTTATATGTACTCAAAGTAACATCATCGGGTCTTAGGCTACTGTATACCCAATTAAAATAGTATATATTTAGCAGATTTTTGGTGAGAATTTTTTTATTTTTTTTAATTCTGGAAAACAATACGGACGAATGTAGTGTACTAACAAACGGTAATTGACCAGCGAAATAAATGTTTGGTTTATTCTAGTTTCTAGCACAACATGTATTGTCAAGTTATATATCACCCTACGACAATAAAAATTAGGATTGATTCCGTTGCAGGGAGATGTCTAAAGATCTCACAGTGGCTTCTAGTTCAAGTAAATGAGCATCCAAAATATCACAAGCTTTGAAGTCTGACTTTACGGAAGTGAAGCTACCTGGAAGTAAGTCTTTAATTTGTCTCATGGCATTGCATAAATTGAAGAGGTAGTCCTTATTAGCTCCACTTGGTCCAACGGATTCCCAAATACGAAGTGATATTGTTTCTAAAGGAGCTTCTCCGACAAAATGTTCGTTTTCTCGGGATCCGTAGTACATCGTCACAGAGAAAGGTGACTCCAGACATGGGTAGTTAGCTTCTTTAGGTTGTTCAGGTACTTCGTTGAGAGGGTGCCCTGCTACTGGATGGAAGAGTATTGGCACCTTTTCGTATCCCATTACTTCCCTGTGATCCAAGTGACGGAGGGTTTCTTCTAAATGATCGTCGTCCAGTTTGTAGGCGGCGCCCCACGTGCACACCTGTGAAATAATATAATTTATGTCTGAAGTACTTAGGCAAATATGTGTTATTTGAATTAATAGAAAAGTCGGAGAAATTACATTAAATAAGTCATTCACAAAACGTATCAATTTTTAACGGAATCGGGTTTTAATTTTGCGCGCAATTCAGTTTCAATTAGAAATAGGTGTTCATCTTCCACTCCCGGTAAATTCGTTCTATGCCAATCGGCAAGCTGGAATATGTATTCTGAATTGGAACCGCTAGGACCTCCAGCTGTAGCTATTTGTGCCACCATTTTTTCCAAAGGTGCAGGCCCCAGATACAAAGGTCCACCGACATCACCAATGAATGTCAAACAGGATATTGAACCACTTAAATTGTGGTTGAAACTCAGTTGACTATTATTGTCCGGAAAAAATGGTAACGTCACGTGTGAGAAGCGTTTTTCTCGAGTATTAAGGGACATCACTGTCTTATCGTCTTCAGGAATTTCGTATGCAAGTCCCCAAACCTTAGCCTAATTGAACATCAGTTGTCAGTAGCTGAGCATGTAGAAAAGAGAAGGACCGTCAAAAGTCGTACTTCGTAACATTAAACAACTCACCTCCGTATCTGATGAAGGCACTAAGGTTACCACTCGTCCTGGCTGATACAACATAAAACAAAAAGTAGTGTAAGTGCAAATTCAAGAAACAGATAGGAGCTAAAACATACATAATTTTCGGCAATCAATGTTATGGAACCTTTTCTGGAGTCCCCCTATGGTCAATGCTCGCCTGCCAAATTTGTTGACAATCGCAAGGAGCCAGCTGATTCTAAGCAATCATTAATTTATTCCAAGACCACGTCTTCAGGAACTATCCGGTTATCGCTCATTCGTAGGTTCCCTCCTCGAGACAGTTTTACTGCTGCCTGAAAAACGATAATCGAAAAATAATAAGTAATAATTAACAATAATATTCCGTCAATAACTACTTAATTACTAGATTCATAAATAGAAATGCGTTTTCCTAAAACAAGACTCGCTGAAATAACTGAGAACCGGAAATTTTTTAATTATTTGTTCTTGCGCTTTTCACAAGTGCACTAACTTTCAATAAGCAACAAGTGAAAAATCCATGTCAATCACATGCCCCAACGACATTTATTTAATCTTTTAATCTTTTATTCTGCATTGTGTTCTTCAATTCAATACACAATACCTACCTACTTACCTTACGTTTAACACTTCACGGTTAGAATGCGTGACAACTCGTGTCAAAATAACAATTCTCACTTGCTTGTTTTTATGGTAGTGTTGCCATTATTATCGTAATGGAATGGAATAAAATGAAAATTAATTAATTAGTTACCTATGTACGATTTTCACAATTTTTGATAGGGATACTTGCAAAATTAGTTAGTAACCAGAATATTCCTCACAAAATAAAATTCTCTCCTTCACTAACGTTACGTTGCTACTACTCGCTTGTTGCTATTGCTGTAGACAGCAAAACAAACACACTTTTTGTAAATAAAAAACCTCAAACAGCTGCTACAGCAGCAGCGCTGCTGCTGGCTGGAGCTGAGCAGGACGGCAGGACAACATCATAAAAAATTATAGCATTTGCAATTATCCAAGAAACACGCACTTTTCAGGTAGTACTACCTGAAAAGTGCGTGGTTCTTGCCAGTCTGACCAGCCACACGCAATGTCGGCAATGTACAATACAATGCAGCAATGAAAATTTCTACATTTTCAGTGAAAGTTTTCACTATGCATGCCTTGCATTGCTTTCATCATTCATCAAAATGCGTCAACAGTATATCCATTAGGAAAAGTGCATGATTTTTTTTTCATTTTTGACAATAAAAACTGACAACGCATTTTTTTCAAATTGTATGTAATTTTATTATTCCATAAAATTGTATTGTAGATCAACTATACTATCAAATGTACTATCAGTTAGCATTGATTACAAGACGGAACCGTAATTGCAAAAGTTTAAATATTAACAACAGTTTTTCTGAAAGCTACAAGCATTTTTTAACTTTCAAATGATGATACTAAATTCAGAGATCTTTACCCAATACTAAAAACGACGACAAAATTATAATTACAAATTTATTATCTTAATTTTACAGTCATTTTAAGGCGAGCTCTATGCAGTTTTCGCAGTTGTAGTTGTATTCTGAATGGTTTCGGGCAGAACAGTAGTTGTCTTGTACAAATTAGGAACAGGGCAGCATTTAACCCTAATGTTGTTCAATGCGGTATCATCAGCCCACCACTGCATCTTTTGTACTTGAGTTTGAAGACCGCAAAAACCCATTTGATCCGGACAGCGCTGTATTTCGGTGTATTCAGCCTCTAAATACTGTTCGTCATTTTCGTCGTAACCTTCCAGGACTTCGCCATCATCGCAAATAATTCGCAAGTTAACCGCAGCCACATTGTCGTCATTGTTCAGTTGTGGCTTCTGAGATTCCAGTTGAAATCCAACAGCGTAACCTTGACAATACCGTTCTTCTCTGGCAGTGCCCCACCTTCCGTAGCTACTGGTGACCTCGTAAATATTAATGTAATCTGGTTTATTAGGAATTCCACAGGTAAATAATACCCCGTTCAAGGCCGTGTTGTCGCTATTACTAGCCCTCGGTTCGACTTTCACCTGGAACCCGGTTACAAGGAGACTGGGCGAACAATTCTCCAGTTTTCCCCAATCTCCCCAATTTGTGACATTGGGGCTCTCCAAGATTATCTCTGTCTCGGCTGAAGCCTCTGTAGTTTCACAGAAAGCGCTTGAAATCAGGTAAAGAATGATTGTGAGAAAACACACATTTTTTAAACACCAAAATGAAGTCATGCTGCTAACTTCGTTGTCACAGTACTAGTGCTCAAAAATGAGGCAATTTTTGAATTGTTTCCTAATATGACGTAAACGAACCTCTTTTTATATAAACCTTAATTAGTATGAATGTGAGTCATTTAGCTGTACAAAACGTTTACTTAAAAGTCATGATAATTAAGTGTTTACCCTGACTTGCATTGTTGTATAGGAACGGATGAACCCTGTTTCAAAATTATACAGACAGGTTCATCTTTAATTTTTCTCTCGTTTCCTCGTTCTTTTAGTGTTGTATTCATTGTGATCATTTATGATGTGCACAGTTTTATCGGCTTTCTCATGCAATAATTTGTTAACAACTTTACACTACATGACTTTTTAATGTTTGTATAAACTAAATATTTATCTTAATTTTACACATACATGTCCATAATAACACCAGCAATATACATAAATCAGGAAGGCCGGAAAATAGAAAAATGTTAGATAATTTAATTTTTATTTGTGAATATAATTTTTAAAACTATTCTCCATTGTTCCATCGAAAGTATCATTTTCGGACAGAGTTTATATGAACAAGACGTTAATCCGTAGAAAAATTGTAATGCACAAACACAATCAAGGCTACTGTCATTGACATTATTTGATGAAGTTCATGCATAAAAGTATTGGGAATTAGGAATGTGACGTGTTTACGATTTGGTGCAATCTGCGTCCTACAAATGATGCGTAGTAATTACTATTATAAATATTATTATTATGCATGAATATTGTATGATATATTATAACTGGTAAACGTCAATGCACCATCCAACTCGTGGCAATTACAAATCTAGCTGATGCGTTGATGATTAATGGAATTAAGAATGATTCCCAGCGTGCGGATTTCCATAGTTTTACTTTGTGAAATAGTTATCATTAACAACTCAAAATGATTTTAAAAATTTGGGCTGATTACCTAACCTAATCCAAATGATATTATTATTTGTAGTTCGTATTGTCGGAAAGATAGGATGAAACCGTCTACCAGCATAGCATATCTTACAAATCCTCTTTGCAAGCTGTTTCATGGGAGATTACATGTGATACCTATGCGTATTACAATAGAATACAAATATTATGACATCATGCATATTTGAAACAAATCTTCAAATATCGCATTCACATCATCACATCCCATTCTATATTATTCAACAGGCATTGCTTAGTATATGCTGCACTGGAAAAGTATTTGCTGTCAAGTGTTTGAATAAGACCTTCATGGAATGCCAGGACAAAGAAACCAATCTAAACAATTAATCATTTAAATTATATAAAATTTCAATTTGTATATTATATGACTATGGATTGGATGATTTATAGCAAAATTTGACAAAATGATAATTTTCACACCCTTATAACAACAAAAATAATATTAACGTTGTGGATAATACTGCAACTTATAAGAGTTTACTGTACGAAGTATGAGATCTTTTCTAGGAAATAGGAAAATAAGGAGAAACATTTAACCTTAAATGTGCACTGCGTTGTAACCGATCCAGCCGATTTCCCTGTATGGGTTTTGCTCCATGAGGTTCATATAGCAATGTTCGAGAAATCATAAATTAAAGCTTTCAGTTTAAGTGGAGAGAAGATATTCATTATATGTTGTAACTGTGTTGGAATATCGATATCCGACAAAAGTCGTGCGCATGAAGTACTACACTTATTAGCGTACTTTTTTAATTAATGCAAACGATTTTTGCTGTAACGTTGTACTCATACTATGACACGGATCATGAAACCCATTTTTTGTATTAAGATGTCCTGTTTTTTCGGCGCATGTCGGCTCGTTTTACCACGCAGAGGTACATCACGATATTAACAAACACCAATTAGATTGTCCGAGTTGTTTTCTGTCATACCAGCACAAAGACGGACTAGTAGACCTTTGAAATGTCAAGGAATTCGAATATGTAAATTTTGTTTATCATGATATCTCCTATCTCAAGTTATTCAAACTTGAAGAACATTCTCTTCATTTAAAGTGAACGCTTTATGAGGACCTGAAGTATCCGAGAGTCGAATTTGGGGTGAATAGTTCCATCTTAAACTTTTCAGCCAATGGGTTAACATTATTAAATGACGAAATGACTTTTGGCGAAACACTGGGAACCAATAAACAATCCCGCTCTATTACGTCAATACTATGCTCCATATATTACGCTATGAATATTGGAAACGCATGTTATGCGCATCAATTGTATATTATAAACATACACTGATTGATACACCCTGGATGCGACTATTGCTTATAGTGTGAAACAAACAGTCAACTACAAAATAACACATGAATGAACAAACTGTGAAGGCGTTCCAGTACCATGAACGACAGATAACTGACTACCTTCGGTTCAATCACCAGTTTAGGCTGGGAAAGATTGTTTCTTACCAATGCAATGATTGGTGTCTTCTCTTTCTGGTTTCTTACCAACTGTGTTTCCTTGTCAAATAAACAGGAGCAATCGATACAGAAATACCTCACCGGGGAAGCAAACATCAAGTAAAGAACTTATCCATTCAGAACCTCGTAAGGAAACATCTTGAAATGAATAATTGCAGCTATAAGTACATGTTATATGACATTTATCAATGACTGCATATTTCGTATTTCATACACATTTATTGTATACACATATTATTCACATACACATGATACATGCGTTACATATTAGATTCAACATTTCAGTTGGAGGGTCTGACTCGCCCTCCGTACACTCTTCTCTTCTTAGACCATGGGGTTTAGAAAAACGGTTTTCGGTAATCGATTTCTATGGACCTCCGTTTTTGCGATTTTGTTTAGACCCCTGGCCATGGCATAAATGACACAAGAGGTTGCGGAGGTACCTATTAGGATGTTGCATGGTTTTGCAAAATTTGACCCGGATTGGTTAACCCTGTGACACCCAGGAGCATTTTGAAATGAGCTCTCGTTTCTTTTGTAGATTGGACAAGCTTAACCGTTGTGGAACAAGGTTGCAAGTTGAGACGGGGGTTTTTTCAATTGATTTGTTTTCTTCGGGCTACAATCCGATGTGAAAAATTGCCTGTGGCACCACCTTGCGCTGCAACACGAACTAACTTTGATTTTTATATAGCAACTGGGATCCAAAGTTGGCACAATCATACCTAAGCAAACATCTTGGAGCACACATCATATGAAAAAGATAAATTTCTAAAACATTTAAGAATGTCATGAAATGGCGATGTAAATTTTAATTCTTTTCCCCCAATTCAATAAATAAAATTTCTACTTGCAAAATGAAATTATAAGTTGAAAATTCATATATCAGCTTTACTGTTAGAGGATTAAACCATTATGTTTAATCTTTGTCAATGATTGAATTGAATGGCATACGCTTGACTTAATTAATATTTAATATATCCAACTTGATAGATATAAGTTACCAACAACCTCAACACTCAACACTTGTGCTATATTATGTAAACCCATTGGTCACAATTAAGGCAGATGAACTTTGGAGCATAGCTACAACTGAATCACTTGCGTCTACCAAAGGTTTTCAAAATTGTATTGAAAATACCTCGATCTATATGATTATATTTTTCTTAAAATGTCCAATAAAGACGTTTTAATTAAGTACTAATAGATTTTCAGGTTAAATAATTTTATTATTTTCCATTTTCCACAGTTATTCATCTTTGAAAAGTTGGAATATAAAATAATTCCGTCAATAACTACTTTATTTGCAGCATGCCTTTGCATGCCACTGACATTCCTAATAATGCTTTTATGCATTACCTCTACTCTTCGAAAGTTGCGAAATTGTTAGACCCGTTGTTTAAATTTAGAGTTTTGCTTAACCAATTTGATACAGAACGAACTACTTTTTGTTTTGAAATTTGTAAAGCGTAATCACGTAGTTGAAGAACTCTCAAAGCAAGCAGAATTTTTATACGATTTATGCTACGGTTATACATGCACCAGAATTAAAGTATTGTTTCCTTGTCATATTACTTCTTTTTTTAAACTTATTCACAACTTTAGTATAAAATTGAATTAGCTACGCTAATAACGCATATATGCAAAACCGTTATAAGCTTTATACTGCAGTTAAATGTAATTTGCGTAACTAAATTTTAACAAATCGAAACGTTAGATACTGAACCTCTATCCTCACACATAGGTGCTATCAGCTTTTTATTACCTGCATATGTTTCTGAAGCAACTTTATGCTTATTTATTTTACCTTCAACAGCAAATTAGTGTTCCAATTATTTTATCACAAATACGTACTACTATTGACGCAGAGAAAAATTTTCAACTTACGTTTTCCGCCTCGTCATAATTTCTTACCAACTAAAAATCAGAGCAAATCGAATAATTTTTTTCATTGAATTTTCTGCCCAAATTTGAATTTGATCCAGAAGCGTTGTACAAGTGGCCAAAGAAGCTAGAATGTAGTTTAATCACTGAAACTAACGCCCATGCCAAATTATTAGGTGCAGAACTAAACTACATACGGTACTGGAAAAATAAACTGAAGAATTTGAAATATAAAAGGACCTCGAAGAGTATGCATGTGTTCAGAGTTATTGTGATTCCTCCGCGACATTCAAACCAACTACCATCTTGCTTCACACAACTTTGTTACAACAAGACCATTCATCATGTGTACAATGTACGGTGTCGTACTACTGTGTACTTTGGCAATTTTATTCAATAATTTTGTTCTTAGCACGGGCTCACCGTCTTGTGGGGACCAGTGTTACACTCAACCGATGGCTTGCTCAGACGACAGGAGAATCCCTTGTACCTGCACCATTGATGATGATCCTCATGGTTGCACCATGCAAAATTGCGCCTTTGGTGACGGAGAAGATTCTGAGTATGCTTGCTACTGTGTTCCGGGCTACACCGATCAGTGTTATGATAGTGGTTGTAGTGACTACATGTTCGACTATAACTACGAGAGCAAAAGCTATTACCATGGGAAGAAACAAAGTTACGGTTATGGACAAGGTGAATACGGAGGGGGTAGCAGCTATGGAGGATCTTATGATCATTATGGAATCAATGATTACAGCCACAAAGAGTTACCACATTGTTTAGTCGGAATGTGTCAACCACAACCTCCCCCTTGTAAAAGGACCTCTGAACCTCTTGTCACCGGCATTGCGTGTACTTGTGAACCTGGGGACAATTTAAGTCCCCGTGGATGTAGAATGAGACACTGCCGACGTGGTGATTCTGGCAAGACCTCTTCTGGTACCCCTTTTCAATGTCTTTGTACTCCCGGAGTAGATGTACGATGTTGGAATGACCGTTGCTCTGACCCTGGCGTCAACAGAAGTCGCCCAGAACCGTAAAGCTGCATTATAATGTTATCAACTACTTAAAATGAAATTGAATAAATTTGTCTTAAGGTCTTGACTAATTCCGGAATAAATATTTGGCTTAAAACTATTTAAATACATTGAAGAAATTATTTCATAGCATAGAATATGTATTCGTATAAATATATTCAAGTATGCTTAATGCAATCGTATTGGCACTAATGGACGATAAAGGTTCTACGCCGAAGGATTAGTAGGAAGAATTATTTTCATTATGTACGCATGTTGCCGTTTAACTTAAAAAATGTTTGGAAAAATTCTACTGCAATGTCGTTTGTGAGGTATACTTGACTTGCTTTTCATTCTAATGTTAACTTGCGTCTAGAAATTCTCGAATGTAACAACCTTGTTCTATACTTTCCAACAGTACAGCTATGGGTGCAATAATCTTTACGGACAATGAATCTTGGAGTTTTAATCTAACATGAAACGATTTTAAACTGTGAAAACCTATTAATCCTTGGGACAAACAAATTTCAGTTGGACCCAATCTGTCTCACCAGGACCTCACCTGTCTAACCGTGACCCCACCCTATCCAACCCTGAGATCACCTGACCCCGCTTGTCCAACCCAGTGTTTCACATGACCCCATTTGTCCAACTCTGACCTCACCTGACTCCACCTGTTAAATCCTGAAGATTCTCTAAAATCCCGTCCAAATCGGAGTTAACGTGTGGCACTACTGATCAAAGCAGCATTTTACCTTTGTTGACCTCTGGAGGTTACATTAGTAAAGTAGTCGATGTCAAATTTGGCAAAACGCGAAAGCTTCATATAAGATTCCAAATCAAATCCCAAATATTAACTCAATCAAAGGTTATGTGTCGATAGAATTAGTGGTGAAAACAACTAAACGCAAAAGCTTCATATAAGATTCCAAATCAAATCCCAAATATTAACTCAATCAAAGGTTATGTGTCGATAGAATTAGTGGTGAAAACAACATTTGACCTTTGCTGACCTCTGGAGGCCACATCGACCATGGAAGAGTCGATGGAGTCGACCAATCGAAGTCAAACTTCGCATTTATAGGAAGGTATAGGGCACATGTGTACCAAATCTGAACAAGTTATAACAATTTACCATCGCCGTTATCAACCCCCTCCCCCCGGGGGGATGACCCTCAAAACCCATATTTAAACTTCGTCTGAGGAATTGTATATACTGTCGACTGGTGCAAACAGAATTTTAAAATGCCATTTAGTTATGGAGATATCGTGCTTGATATCACAGGCAGGCAAACAGACAGACAGACATGTTTAAAGCAATAACTCCTGTTATGCATTATGCATTGAAATGCAACGAAATTAATATTCAGTCCAGACCTACCCAGTAAACAAACTCGCTCATTCTCGCAGTACAAAATCTACGCGATTCTAGCAAATATTTCGCATCTAACATTCGCTATTANAACTCTTGCAAGTATTGTATTAATATATTTATTGTTAATGCACCACCCAGTAAACAAACTCGCTCATTCTCGCAGTACAAAATCTACGCGATTCTAGCAAATATTTCGCATCTAACATTCGCTATTAAATATTAGCTATTTCTAGGCTAAATATCTATGCTATATCTATAAATTCTACAGTTTTGAAACAACACTCAATTAATTAATGGAATTCCATGCGAAATCGGTGCTAACATTCGTAGAATATTGGTTCATATATTCCAACAGCAGGGTATTTATATTAAAACAGCGAAATCGCAACGATTTTTATTCGATTCGAATTTCGAGCATACAACTCTTCAGGTAAGTTAGAACATTCACCGAAGGTTTTTAGTTTTAGTCTGTTCCAACATGGGTAAACCAAATGTTTCCACTCAGTTCTTAAGTCCTAGATCCAAAAGACAAAGAAGAGCAAAAACGTTACGAACTTTACTGGACAAGTATAAAAAAATTAAAACTCGAAAAATAATACAGGTGCAGACAGTAAATACAAATGTTACTTGAAAATTGTAGCCAGCAGCTTCAGAACTGTGAGGAAAGTGAGCCTTCGATAAATCCTCATCGTGAGGTTAATGCAGATTCAAACACAACTAAAAATCTTGGAACGAAAAAATCGAATTGTGTACCCTTTGTTAAAGACTATGTTGACAATTTTTAACATAATGTTAAACAGTGGATAATCAAACATAATGTTCCCCGAAGTGCTACAAACGAACTTCTTGAAATACTTCGTACACACGATTGTTTCCATTATCTACCACGAGTCTCAAGAACACTAGTGTCAACATAATGTTAAACAGTGGATCATCAAACATAATGTTCCCCGAAGTGCTACAAACGAACTTCTTGAAATACTTCGTACACACGATTGTTTCCATTATCTACCACGAGACTCAAGAACACTAGTGAAAACTGAGATCCAATATGAGTTAGAGAATACCGCTGGAGGACAATTTGTTTACTTAGGTATTACAAAGGGGTTGGTAACTTACTTTTCCCATATCACTATCGTGCCTGAGATATTCCTTCAATTCAACATCGACGGAATCCCTTTATATAAAAGCAGCTCAACACAGTTCTGGCCGATTCTTTGTAGTTTATCAGGAACTAATTATGTTTATACAGTTGCTTTATTTGTTGCAAAAACAAAGCCTAAAAATTTAAAAGAATATTTTACCAAGTTTGTGGCAGAAGCGAAAGAACTACAGTGTAAGGGAATAAAGATAAATGATGTTACTGTTAAAGTATCAATAAAAGCCTTCATTTCTTTATATAAAAGCAGCTCAACACAGTTCTGGCCGATTCTTTGTAGTTTATCAGGAACTAATTACGTTTATACAGTTGCTTTATTTGTTGCAAAAACAAAGCCTAAAAATTTAAATGAATATTTTACCAAGTTTGTGGCAGAAGCGAAAGAACTACAGTATAATGGAATAAAGATAAATGATGTTACTGTTAAAGTATCAATAAAAGCCTTCATTTGTGACGCTCCTGCAAGAGCACTTGTATGTGGAATCAAAAGTCATTCAGGGTATTACGGTTGTAGCAAGTGTGAAGTAAAGGGCAAGTATGTCGAACAACGTGTAGTCTACATCAAAACAACCGCTCAACTAAGAACTAATAACTCCTTTAGAAATCAGTCACAAAGGCATCACCATGTTGAGATAACTCCCATAGTAGAATTAGATATTGATATAGTGAAGGCATTTCCATATGAGTATATGCACTTAGTATGCCTTGGGGTTACCAGGAAATTGTTAAAACTTTGGACAGAAGGACCACGTTGCGCTTATCGCCTGTCACACACTGCTATTGAGCAGATTTCTGTTGATCTAGACGTTCATCGATCTACATTTACAACCGAATTTGCAAGAAAAACTAGACCATTGCGTGAACTGGACCGGTGGAAAGCTACTGAACTTCGCACATTTTTATTGTACGTCGGGCCGTTGGTTTTGCAAAACTACCTGGAAGAAAAATATTATAAGAATTTTTTTGTATTGCATGTAGCTATTCGTATTTTATGCAGTCCTTGTCAGTATAGTGAATACATAAAATTTAGTGAAGAGTTGCTTATCTTTTTCGTTAAAGAATTTAAACTATTATACGGTAGAAAGTTCATGTCATACAATCTACACGGGCTAATTCATTTAGCAAATGATGCACGGAATCACGGTTGTCTCGATCAGTTTAGTGCGTTCAAGTTTGAAAACTACTTAGGATTTGCTAAGAAACTTGTAAAATCTCCGAAAGAGCCTATTAAGCAACTAGTTAGGCAGCTATATCAAAAAGAGACACTTCCAGTTGTGCAACCAATATCTCATCCATACAAACAAACAAGTGACGGTATTTCTGAGATTAGGTTTAACGGAAATAGACTTTCATGTAAATTTCCAAATAATATAGTATTTTTACGATGCGGTTAACTTGGGAGAATAATTGAAATAACACATACAGATAATGCATTTCAATTAAAAGTAGGTATATTTGCAAACGGTCAATCATTTTATGAATATCCATGTGATTCGTCCGTTGTTGGTATACACCAGGTGAATTTTAATGACATTTGTGAGATCAAAATAACGAGTT